>JAPYZS010001254.1:0-28971 GCA_030522925.1 Trissolcus japonicus | reverse complement strand
AATTACCATGCCACAACCACATCAGGAAATCGTATTAGGCCCACACCAGGCCCTGGTCGGGTGATATGGTTTACCAGACGAGGGCCACCTCCAAATCGAACGTTACATTCTATCGTAGGCCAAACAAGAAGCCCACACGTAGCCCGCATTTTTGGTATGGTTGCCTCCACAGGGCCATGCGTAAGCCGACTTACAATTTCTACTAGGGTAGTTTTCAATTGAAAGTGGCCCGCAATACCCGCTTTATACTGCTCAGCATTTCAATATTTATAGCAAAACTTAATTAAGTATATTGAAAGAAAAAATCGCCCATTAAATATAAAAATATATGATTTTTTTGAAAAAAATATTCGTTGCATATTATCTTTGAAAATAACGCGATTCATCATAAAAATGAGATGATAATTTTATAATTATCATATAAACTATACACGACCGACAGAGTCATATAAAATTTAATTCGAACTATATTTTTGCGAAAAGATATATTAAATTAATGCAGCTCAACTTATAAATTCATTTGAATATCTTGAAAATATTGTAAATTATTTTGATTTTAAATAATCAAGGTGACCCGCAATACCCGCCGCTCCTTTATCATATTTTTACCACATTCTCATAAAAATTATATCTTCGCTATTTTAAATTTTCCTGAATTCAATCAGATTCACTCATTTTCCAGGTCTGATCAGACCTGAAAATGGACCTTATTCGATAAAATTTTGTCTGGTCATGTAAAATCAAACACGATAAACATGATAAAACTGGATCAATGCATGATTATCAACGAACAAGATATTGGTATTTCAAGAGTGACAATTGTGTACCTCTGTTTTTAATTTCTCAACTTATAATTAAGTTATTATATATTTACAAAGTTAGTTTCGTCACGTTGACATTTAATTTAGTAGCATGTTGTGAAGTCCAAAATCCCCTTGATTACATTAAATGAAAAATTTGCAGCGAATGTTAACATTGTCAAAATCAAATAAAAAGGAATATCACTGATGTTGTGCAGCTAACAAATGTTCTCAATGATCGCTCAATTTGATTTTTCGACTGGGCGCCTCTCACATTTTTGAATCTGCCTATAATTACATTGAACAGTTAGCTTTTGATGAAATAATGTCAATTTAACGGAGTTACAAAACAAATATTCAAAAAAATCCTATACAACTGGAACACGACAGCTTATAACCAACCGGAGATCTTGTATAACAGCCATTACAATTGCTGAAAAAAAATTTTATTATTTAATTTCTAGGTGCAAAATACATAATTATGTTTACTTACTTTTGTCAATGATATCATATTCGGTCGATCGTTCTTCTTTTATTGTAAAATTAAAAATCATTCTGAGAGGTTATTATTTTAACATCACCCCGAATCAATAAAATAATAGGTGACTATTTGTTGGTTGCAGATGCCGAGTAACATAGCGAGCTCGTTCAATTGAACTTTGAACGAAGAATCTATTGCTTTTGCCCGTGCCGTAAGGAGTTTTGCAAAAATTCGTGAACAAGGAACGAATACCAGCGAATACTTAACCCCGATCTGCTGGTGGAGTGTCGAAAGTACTCAAATCGCACCCGGACCGGGGCCGAGGAGAATCATTTAACCGCCTGAGTTTGTTTTCGAGCGGCACTGTTGTACGGCCAATTTGCTTCACGCTCGATAAATAGTTGCACGGAGCTTACAAAAATTCGTAAGCGAACAAAAGTCTGAGGCAACAGTGAGTTTGCTATGGTGGACGAAACAGTGAATAGTCAGAACAATTCAGGGGAACAGTCGTCGAGGGTTTCGGCCGGGGCAAGCATCCGGAACGAAGATCGACGAAAAAAGAGAGAACGAATCTCACTGTCCCGCGGGAGATAAACAAAAGGGCCTCGTGACGGAGGGCCTTCGTACGGCCCTGGCGCGGCTGCGACACTGCACCCCCTCCGGGGGTTCCCTGCCAAACACTCCGAACCCGCCCTCCACGCCTGAACATAAGACCCAGGTTAGTTATGTTTTTAATATTTAATTTTTTATCCATCTCTTTATATGTTACATATTATATCCATCTAAAAAAAGCCGTGGTCGCCTGAAGTTAGTTGTTTGTTCTCGGTTTATGCTAGGTTGACGGGTAGAATTAGAAAATTTTGGAATGAATATGACAGTTTATCACGTAACTTTTTGAAAATCAAAATAAATAGCAGGCGCGCCCGAAGCGCGTGCTTGAAGCCTAGTTTGAATTAAATTTATTAGACATTCTGGTCAATTTAATCGAGATCAAAATTTTCATATTGATTGTTCGTAATAACTTTGAAATTGTTTGAACAGTATAGATCCATTTTCTCTCCGCTTAACGAGACTAATAGTACATATAATTTAGAATTTTCGTGAAACTACGTCTTACTTTGGTATATGACACATTTAGGGCAAGAGTTATTCATTTTAGTGTAGAATGTGTCTTCTGATTCGAGCAATAACTCACACGGAGCAAATTTTAACTATATCGGATGGTAAAGGTACCTTGGACGAATTTTACTCTGCCCCATGACAAAATAGGAGTTTAAGTGACACGTGCAAGAAATGAGTGTATTAATACGCTGTGATATATTATTGCACGTTTATATGGACGTGATGCTATATTATATTCTGGAAAAGTAGCAGGAATATTGATATAAAATTACCGTTATTTGTAAAATTTGTAAAAACAAACGAACACAAAAATTCGCAATATTTGCACAACATAAAAGTCTTTTCAATGGAGTAAGTTAGGCAACCTATTTTCTAACTGCATGAATCGTTTTTTGTAAATTTTTGTTTTGTGATAAATACACAATTGAATTTATAAGATATTTGTGATGGATCGCTAGACGAAATTTGAATTTATTGAACTTCAGCAACCCTCGATTTTTCCAAATATACTTTTTAGGGGCGATGAAAAAGCATAGCTTAATCTTGTCTGCATTAAATGAGATGGAATAAAAAAATGAATGAATAAAAATAGAACGCTTTTCTAAAAACGTCATACATTCTTTTCTATCTATAACCAGGCAGAAAGTTAAAATGTGTTTTAAAGATGAATTTCGTCAAGCTCGAAACTGACTAACAAAATTCATAGTCATCATTATCAAAAAAAATTTGAAAGATTTTTTGCGTCTTACTTTTCCATATGTTTTTATATTTTTGTTGGAGAACAAAAAGTGTTTAATGGTGTCGTTACAAGGTAACTTTGTCAAGAGTGCAATTAGAAATTCCAACAGTAGAGAATGGCGATTCTCAGAGGAAATAACAAAATTATTTCCCGCGGGGTTGAGAAAATGTGCTCCGGTTACAGAAACTTGTACACACATTATTATCAGCTGCGGAATGCAATGAGGCTCAAACTTTAATCGCCAAAGCTTTGTTTCTTATAAATCATTATTCAATTTTCACATTAATCCCTCTATTCATATCTTATTTTTTTATTTTGGAACTAATTGATATCATCAATTGAAGCGTCGGATTCTATAACCGGACTTACGCTCAGAGGCCAATGTACTTTAAGTGGCAAAGTTGTTCTTTAGATCATAACAAACAACTTTGCCACTTCAAGTATATTGAAATCCAAAATTTTCTCGATACTTTTTCGATTTGATACTTTTTCTGACGTCATGTTTGATAACATAACGTCCGAGCGCAAGTCCGGTTATAGAATCCGACGTTCAATTTATTACTTATAAATTCGAAAACCTTCCTTGATTGGCAAAATTAAAACGATAGGTAATGTAATTTACTTACCGTAAATGGTAAAATTACATTTATCTAGTAAAGGTAACGTAAAGGAAATTTAATCATCTTGACACCAGTAATTTTTAATCGTCACGTGTTCCTCTTTGGTTTGGTTGATTTATATGACGGAATATTAAATGTTTGGAATTGACCCATTTTTGTATTATTCCATTCATAAATGTTCAAGCAGTGTTCTAGTGTATTATGAAAATCTTTCGATCGAACGGGGAAAAAAGATATTTCAGATTATAACTTCATGATAGATTCTTAGATCTCGATATAGCTAATAAATTAAATTGGAATTCATCGCCGTTAGTCTCATTTTGTATTCAATTGAATGTGAGACATGATATTGCCTCATGTATAATAATGCTATAATTTTTTAAATGAGAAATATTAAAAGTACA
The DNA here is from genome assembly GCA_030522925.1 of Trissolcus japonicus. Lineage (NCBI taxonomy): Eukaryota > Metazoa > Arthropoda > Insecta > Hymenoptera > Scelionidae > Trissolcus > Trissolcus japonicus. The sequence goes on along the minus strand of JAPYZS010001254.1, from coordinate 24,805 downwards.
TCACGCAACTGCGGAGAGAAAATAGCAATTATTCTGTCGTAAGGGAAGAAACCGATAGCAATCAGTGGAAAGTGCTGATCATATCACCCAAGAGATGTTTGCTGTTCTCTTCCTCATTGTTTATTATATTTTTCTTAACAAATGCGACATTAAAAATAAAGAAATATATATATAGAATTTTTACCTGGGTATAGCAAAATCAATTTTTAGAAAGAAAGAAATGAACGTTTTTCCCCAAAGCAAACGTTTCGATTCCATAAACAAAAAAAACGTGATTTTGGTCACGTAGCTCCCGCTTATGAGAAAACCTAAAGAAAGTAAATGACTTTTTTGTTTGTTAAGTTGTAAGTTTTCTTTTGTTGTATAAAACATTGAATATTAAATAATCTTGTGCTTTTTTGTACACAATTTTTTGTTTGACCTGGTTGTTATTCAGACGATATTTTTTGAATGATGATATTGCATATCATTTTTTTATTTTTTAATATTTTTAAGATCAACGTTTAATAGTTTGACTTCAAATGGTGTAATTGAATTGATTTAAAGAAAGGTTCATATTCTATCGACTTCGTTCAATATTTGCATCGCGCTGGGAATTGAACCTTCGGGAACCCCTACTTGTCGCAGCCTAACTTATTCTACAATAAAATTGCAAATTTAACCTGCATGGCTATCGGAACATATAGATGAAGATTTAAATTTCTTATACAAAAGGAATGCAGCGGTCATCATGAGTAAGACGCACGCAGTATAAAGAAACACTAAAATTTTTTATTTTTTATAAAACAATTGTAAATAATTATTCTTCAGAGTAATTTGTAATTATTTAATAATATTGAATTTTCAAATTTATAAACATTTATCTTTCATTCTACGCACATAAAAAAAATTTAACTTCAAATCATTTAGCCGTATTGCGTAGTTGTCTCAGTGTCACAGAAATTTTAATCAACCGTAAGACGACGTTTAATAAACATCGTTTTACGGGTGATTAAATCTTTTTTTATCTTTGTGAATATGCTCGAACTAAAAATAGTTTGATTTAACATAAAATCATTCAACCCCGTGATGGAGTTGAAAACACAGCTGATTTTTTTCGGTGCTTGTGTGTACGCATTAGAAAATCCGCGTTGTGATATTTGAAATACATTTGAAAAGCTATCGAAACTCTTGGCCAACTATAACGCAGACAGTTACTTCAATGTTCGTTGACAAAGTAGTAGCCGCATGATACTGATGAATATTTAATTACAGATGAAAACTGACCTTAAACATTCAAAATTATTACAGCCTGAGAAATTCAAATCCAATCTTTGCGAAGAAGTGATTTGTGTAAGTTCATTTAGTTAAAATTTATTCAACGGTTGCAATAATTTGATAATCTTTCATGAGCAGTTTGTTTCAATTTCGAATGCAGATTTTAAATGCTGATATTCATTATTATTTGTACACTCTCACAACTTGCGCGAGGAAAATGAAAATTGTTGTCATTAATTTTTGAGTATGCTCTAGCTTTTTCTTTGTCAAATAAGCGAAAATAATTCATTTCATTCAAAGACAAAAGGATGATCCGCTAAGAAAGGCAACTTGTAATAAATGTTTAAAGTAGTAAAACGTACATATAGTCGGACAGTATTAAATCATAACCGATACTAATGCAAACAAAAAGTAAATTTGTTTAAGCGACTACTCAAGATGATTGTGTGGGATTAAAGATTCTGATCAAATATTTTAATTCTCAATGTTTTTTGTTCTCAATCCGAAAGCAGTTAATTAGCAGAAACCGGGAGAATAACAAACACGTTTTATCATTTTTATTTTATTTAGTTAATTTAAATTGTTTCACCGTTCATTGCTTTTCATGCGGTTTGAAGGTTTTAATGTAACCAAACATTGTGTGGTTTCCATTGAAGTGACCCAATTCGAATTCAATTTTCTCCAGCAGAAAAAAATGATCTAATGTAATCCTCCCATTGTGATTTTCTCATTTACAATAAAAAAATTCGATCGTGTAATCTAACAGCAAGGGAAATAAAAGTCACGACATCGTGTTTAAAATTTATCGTTTCAAATTTTGGAACGATGATATAAATGACAAAGTAATTGATGGAATAATTCATCCTATGAAAGTCTCACTGCTGTTTAAATTTAGGTTAAACTTCTCTTAATTACTAGTATCAAGCGAGAAGCGCTTTTGTTAAAAATAGGTACTGTCTGTTCTCGCAGCTGTGGAAAAGAAATCTTCGTTATCAGCAAATTAACTTCAGTACTTTGAAGGCACGGATCCCAAGGGCCAATTTTCCACATAAAGCAGAACGTAGATTAACAAAAATTAATGAAGTTCCATACAGCATGAACTAGACCGTAATTTTGGCCGTTAAAAAATGTGACAACCTCTTTTCTATTATCTGATGCTATCATCCAATTCAACACTTTTTTATGTATTTTTATAACTTTTCGTTCTAATGTTGTTTCTAAACAATATGTGCTATTAATAGAAGAATAATAAAAAAGTGATTCGACAAGTGAGATGAGAAAAACGACATTACCATAAAAGTAATCATAGATTGTTCTTCGTCTGAAATGTTGAATTGAACTTTTTTTAATGTGCAGTATTTTCGGTTGCTTTTAATTATTGTTGATTTATTTTCTTTTTTTTTTTTTCTTAAAAAGATTTAAGTTTTGAAGAGATAGCAGATTAATGGAAAAAGGTGAGGAAAACTGGAAAGAACTTTTGAACTCTAGTGGAACTTCTGCGCTTTTGCATTAGCCCTGTTTTATTATCTGCGTTAATAATTAATTTAAATGCAGCTTATGTCGAAATTATATGCAGTCACAATATTATGCACAGGTGTAATAGCCTGGCATATGTCATGCTAATTGCTTTGTTCGATTGTTCTCATTGACATTAAATAATCCACTTGATGTCACGTTAGTTAATGAATATAACTGATAAATAATAATTAAACTATTTGATTTGCATATTATCTTATTATGAGCAGTTCGAAATGAATAATTCGACTACTTGACTAAAAAAACCTCGGTGTAAATCAAATATAAAAAACTGCACAGTTCGGAAATTCGAATCGAAAAATCGACAGAAAAGAATCAAAAATACTTTCTCCCGGGTAGTACGATATTTTTTGTATATTTCGTTTGTGTAGCCGCTTTGTTATACGTTTCATTTATTATTTGTATTTGTTATATGTGTTTAAATGATTTATGATTTCTGATTATAATTATTTCCAGAACATTGAATTTCGCGAATGTTTCTGACTGTAAAGGAAAATTGTTCAAAAGAATAATAAACAAATATCCTTGAAAAAATTCAAACATCACACAGCAAAAATAATGTTCTAAATGAAACGTTTTTGTAGTCACTTTTTAAACATTTCAAAATGTCTTCCTATCTCATTAGTATTGTGAATATTTTGGAATATTCAAAAAGTGACTACAAAAACGTTTCCTATAAAACATTATTTTTTGCAGTGCAATGTTAATTAAATTTATTTGATTGCAACATAACGTGGAACCTTTTTACGTTAAGAATTAAAATTTTTATTGAGCATAAAAATTCGACGCAAATGCTTTTCTTAGTCACAAGTTCAATGTCCCATGCGTTTGAGTCTCTGATTAAAATCATTGACATTCAGCAGGAATAAGAAAAGTGTGGACGAGAAAGTTATTTTAGGATGTAAACGTACAACTTTTGAAATTCGATGAATTGCTGTGCGTCAATTTCTTATAAGAATTATAAGAATTATAAGTTTATGGAAATTTCCATAAACAATACGATATAATTCAGACGATGACGCCTTTCAGACACCAATCTTCGAATATGGCTTCAGATCAATGACCACAGTCTTGATAGAATACGATGGTTTACCGGTCAGGCTTAATGCAGAAAAAATGATAATATAACGTATGACAATGGTACTAATTGTATGGACTTTCACCCTTTCTAAGAAAAAAATGAATTTGCGTAATACGATTTTGTATTTATTTATTAAATAGTTAAACTTATGTACGGAATGTTATAAAATGTACTATTAATTCAGCAAGGTGTTATTTGTGCGAGAATATATCATTTTCAGACGACTTTATAGTTAATTCAAGAAGATTTTGTTTGAGCAAGTGATTAATGAACGGTTGCATTAATGTTGATAAATGTGCGCTTTGATCGATCATTATCTTATGCTTGATGCTCTGAAACACCTAGCTCTTATGCGATAGGTCCCTAATCGACCAACTTTCCTTTGTTTCAGACGCTTATTACAATAAGCCATGGTGATGCCAACGCTTAAAGAAAATAACCTTAAGACCAATTAAATTTTTATCAAGTTTTAAATGCAAAATATGAACATGAAAATTAAATTAATTTTGTTGGCCACAAAATCGTCATATGATAATTAACGATTAAGATTAACAAAGAAAAATAATATTAAAATACTTTTCTTTTCATTACGATGATTTCGATAAATTTACAAGTGTAGTCTGAAAATGTAACATCAGACATGAATCAGATACAATTTTATGAAATTTGACATATTTTGACCTAATCTGGACTATTTCCAGGTCTGATTAGACCTGGACTTTTTCTTCCCGGGTAAGGGGTATTTAGGGAGTATTTTGGGTAGTTTCCACATGGTCAGAAAATCAAAATTCCAAACTGTAATTCCAAACATCATCACTTATTTTCTATAATATTTTTTAAAGATATGCAGTCTGTTCATTTTTAGGGTGTCCATTAATTTTTGCTTCGACTGTATATTTAATATATCTGTATTTCTTGTACCCTTAACTGGCCATGCTTTTCTTATTTTTGTTATTGAAATGCCACAATTGATTCTGAATAAATGAAAATCCCTGCTGATTAAGTCAGACTATTTACAACTTTTTCGAATAACATTTTTGATTTTGAAAGTCTATTCATTAAGTTTCGTATTACTCATCGATATTCGATAATGCAGTGATATTCCATTTCTGCAAAAATTATTTTTCGGTAGAAAATTTACATAAAACATGGTGTTGATGAGTTTTCGACATTTTAATTTCTGAAATTTTCAAATGAAATTTTCGATAGTATGAATTTAGCATGCACTCGAACCAATCACGAATTTGTATGTGCCGAAACTTGTTTAATTACCTCTGGAATAAATCTGTAGGATAGAATCGAGTCGCTGTCAATCAGCTTATAATTTCAGAAAGTTCACTCTATTCACAGGAATTTAGTATGAATCATGCCATAATTTACCGCATTAAAAGTATAAATTTTTCCGCATTAAGAGTATAAAATGTATTTGATTCATTCAACATAATTTGTGTTTGATTATTTTGGTTTATTCATTCTTTTGGAGTAAATGTTTCTTTTTTAATTCAACAAAGCTTCTATCCAGTTAGCATTCGATTGTCCTTCAAACTTTTTTTCGTAGTGTATTTATTCTATTCCTGTTGTACAACTTTGAAAACAAACAGATTTGTTAGCAAAACAATTGATCTATTTGATTAACAGCCGGCACTTGAAATTAAAAAAGTTGAGCAGAAAGAACACGCCAATACCCACTTTTGCTAAAGTTGGATTTAGAAAACTGTCAAATGTTCTCAACCTGCGTAATCAGTGTGTTAAACTCGACTTTTTCACTACAGCTTTGCTTTATTAAGGAAGATTGTTTCATTTGAAACGTAAAATTGAGAGAAAATGTTCTGTGCTCTGTGGCAATGAGCCTACGCATGACAAGTTGTGTTTCATTACCAGAAAGCAGTAAAGTACCGTGACTTTAACTTTTGAATAGCAACAGTTCCTAACTGATATTACAACTAGTCTTCATTGTATATGCTTTATCGAATTACTTTGGCTAGCTTTGCCGGGCCTTAACTAGGGTAAATAGACTTGAATGGTAATCACATTCGAATTTTACGTCTGGTAGGATTTATAGCTATTGAGTTTTTCGTCCTAAAGTATGAAATAATTCTCGAAATAATTGTAATTAAAAGGATGAACTATACATATTTTAAAAATACTTAAAAAATTAAATGATGTAAACAAAGACTAAAGTACAATCGTAACTACTATAGACTTTTTAGATCCTATCATTTCTCACTTTTCTAAGTGCGTTACAAGTTCCAATATTAAACCATCTCAAGTTGCTAAACAATGATTTTTCGTAACATGTACCCATTACGACTTTTGATTAGGATAATGAATCTTCGTCTGCAAAGTTTCAGCAAATTTCGTCGAAATTTTTGTTGTATTGATTTGTATTGATTTTTTTGTTTTAACAAAAATTTTCCATGGTAAACTTTTAATTCCCAAATGTTTGTAGGTATAGTATCATAATTTGATTTGTCAATTTAGTTTAAACAAAACAATTCTTATCGAATAATGTACAGAAATTTTGTATTGAATTATTATTTTCATCAAATTATGAAAGACTTTCTTTATAACTTGACTTATATATTATCCGTCATAATATTCTTCTCTAGCCTCATTAGAGTTAGTACAATTGCTCCATTCTCATAGGTTTATTTAAAAATTCAAGTGCTCTGATTGGCACAAACACAAAGATACATTTTACCACAATCTTAAAATAAAACCATTTGAAGATTCGAGAAAACGAATGACTCAATGCGTAAGTGTCGTTTTAAATATTTGCAAAGCAAAGAGCGCAGATCATTATTTGTAAAGTGAGGAAACCATGGAAAAATTCAACATTTTCACATAAATGAACCCATCATAAATATACACAGAATGAAGATGCACATATTGATTCTTTTTTAAAATATTTCTATACGAAGAAAAGTATGGTGCGAAACAAAAAAAAAAACAAAGTATCAAACAAAACGCATACTATTTTCGCACCTTATTTCTGTCCGTGTAACAGAGAATTCGATAATAATGGCCAGTTCGAGATAATTTCAATAAAATAAAAATAGCGATATAAAAGTAAGACATTCTTCGAACCGATATTTTGTAATATAGGGTCAGCGGGGTGAAAATGATCAGTCATTTTAATTAAACAGTTGTTCCTAGAATATCTACTAGATATTCCCGATTTTATCTAACAGGAGCGCAATAACGACGTAGGATGTTTATTTGGACCAGTGTATATTAAACCAATAGAAACTTGTTTATTGTTATTTTCAGTATTACATAAATGAAGTTGATCATTTTTACCCCGTTGATCACTTTTACTCCGCCTGACCCTAGTATAATTTATACATGGTTTTTTTATTTTACAGATTTTTTTTGCTGAAACTTATCTATGCTAATATTCCTGAGTATATATTTTATCGTAAATATTAGATTATCCGCAATGAAGATAAGATGAATTCATATGAGAATTACGACGTACGAATCCAGTGAAAATGCTTCCGGTTTAATTTTAATGTAAACGTCTTGGTTTAAGATTCGGGAGTGAAAAGTTCCGATTCGTATAAGGTTTCTTATTGATTGATGATCCGATTACATTACATCCGAATGACCTAGATTTTATATTTCAAGTATTAACGCAGAGACAAATCAATTAAATGAAGTACTGCACTGCAAGTACAAAAATGAATATTAAAAATGTAGTATCAAATTAGTAACATTGAGACAAACTTTATTTAATATCAAACTTTGGAATAATATTGCACGAATTACTGATCAACAACTTTAGAAATTAATAATCACTCCATAAAGAATACCCTGAAGTTGGGTCCGCGGCCAATTCACGCCTGATAATTTATTTTTTGACAGGTCGATTTGTTTACATTCGCGCATATTTGACATTTTACATTTTATAGTGCCATTTATTCAAAAATTCATATAGTTTGACGATTACAACTCACGAATCCGATTGAGCGCGGGAAATTCCTAGTGATTAATCAATTTTTTAATTAAAATATATGAAGGATGATACTAAGTTAATTACTTTTAAAATTGATTTCTATTAATTTTTACGTTTTATATTCTGAATAACAAAATAATTTAATTCTTGTTTTGTGTTTAAATTGTATTTAAACTTTTAATGTTTTCGCTTAATGTGTAAAAAATCGCAAAGTTTTTTCTTGAAATTTTTATTCTATCATGTTTAGCGGAAGCATTTTGGTTTTGTACAAGTAAATATAGTGTTCATGAAAAATTTTCACATAATATTAGGAAATAACACACTTACGTGCTCAGAATGAAGACAGTTGAACTTCCAGACATATTCCCACTTGACCTAAAAAAATACATGTTTATTTGAAAATGCTTATAGAAAGAAAAAGCATTTCACAAAAGATATTTATATAACTTAAGATGCTCAATTATATATACAACTTTATCGAACTCTCTCTTATTTTTTTTTAATTACAACTGTTTGTTTTCTTATTTTGCGACAATTATTGATGGGCATGTAACCGTAAAAGAGCTGGAAACGCAGTTATTACTCGGAAATAATTGTTTCAGGATTAAATATCACAAATTAATAAAGCCAATAATAAGGTGAAAATAAATGGAAAATATTTCACGTAATCAAGGGGTTTGACTAAAAATATTTTTCTCATTGACATATTCGCTCTGATCCATCCTCAAAATGTTTAATTTTTTGTTACAGGGATGCCCGGATAATCGGGTATCTTTTGGCAAAGCAGGCTTGAAGGGTAGTGGATGCGATTCGGGGGGAAGTCCAGGAAATTCCGGGACTTCGCAGTCGTCGCCGTCATGCCGCGGACATTATGGAATTGCGAGCTCGCGCGACGGAGACTTGCTCGCCAGTGCAGCGTCCGCGTTGCGTCGGCTCAATTTTCGTTCCGCGGGAGGGAGCCGAAGCTGCCGTACAGCCGTTGTTCCTAAAGTCGTTGTTATGGGTTCCAGCACGGCATCTGAAACTACCATTAACACAAGCACAGATAGCGCCAACACGATGGTTACTTTGGTAAATATACCTTTTCAGTCAGTCTAAATTTGTTGTGCAATTTTTTAAGCTCTTTAGTCATTAAGTAATTTCCATCGTTTATTTGTTGTAATTTTTCAAAATTGAGGCATGATTGCAGATTTGTGAATCAAGAGTGAAACGAGAGTGACTTTGTATGTATTAAACAAGTAAAAGAGACGGGTTAATAAAACGAAGTAAAATGTATTTAATAATAATTTACTTTTTACGTATACGTAGTTACTTTTTTGTAGCGTTCTTTATGTTCTTTCATGTAATAAACATCTTAAAACAACTTGAACTTTAAGAATGCGAAACTCAAAAGTACATTGGTATTGAAAAAAACTCAGATCCAACAGAAGCAATTTTTTCTTGATCTTAAATAAAATCATCCTGTAATTTCAACATTGTGGTTGTGTCAGTTAAAAAAAAATTAATTCTGTTGAAAAATGTTATTCGCTGAAATTTGTTCGTGTTCAATAGCGTCTGCTTCTATAGACAACGTTCAACCCATTTCATTTACTGATATAAAAGCAGATAAATAAAAACAGAAAGAAAATCGTTAACTTGTTTAATTACATGTCTTTGTTACTCTTAAAAGTTATCCAGATAAATACAAAAAAAGGTAAATGTAAAATATAAAGTATGAAAAATTGAATGAAATTATGATATCAAGGGTGATATCAAGAGGGAATCGTACTATCATAATGCTTGAATGAGCTTGAAAATATATCAAGTTCGACAGAAGTTGATTACAAATTTAATTTTAAATGTTTTCGCTTGGATTGAATGTTTAATGTACCTTTTTAACATCTGACATAATATAAATAAAATTTATTTTCCATATAAAATTTTTCTACGTATTCGATTTCTAAACCATTCGACTTGTGCGAATAGTTTCACGACGTTATATAGCAAAATTATCCCTTGTTCATAGAGAACAAGACCTTTGCAGAACGAAGTCTGTTGTTCATCAGATTTCAGACGGTTTTTTTGACAGTGTTACGAACAGAGGATATGTCTTTATTAAACCCGAAGCAATTTTTAGACAGCATGAAAGTAAATTCTATAATTGTAATACTTGTGAAATAGGAATTGTATAACATATAACTACATTTATATTTATGTCAATTTATCTAATGTTACGTGTATCGAATGATATTTTTTATTCTTTGCGGAACATGTTCTAGCATCATGACATTTATATGACCCAAATATGTCACAGAAGCTACTACTTTTCTCAAGTCTCTCAAAGATACGTAAATCTTAAGATTCATCGTTATCATTGAGTTTAACTCAATAAAGTGGGGAAATTAAGTGAACAGAAATTGAAACAACTGAATCACAGCAAAAATAATGTTTTAAATGAAACGTTTTTGTAATCACTTTTTAAACATTTCAAAATGTTTTCTTATCTCATTAGTATTGTGAACATTTTGGAACATTTAAAAAGTGACTACAAGAACGTTTCATATAAAACATTATTTTTTGCAGTGATAACTGCAGTCATTAAACTTTCTAAAATTTTTTTTCTTTGCTAGAAATAATTAAATTTAATATTCACATCAATTTACTCAGTAAATCAATGTGCGCATTAGTAAGATACAAAAATCAAGAACGTGTTATCATAAATTCATATAAACAATAAGAACTAACGATTGAAAATGTGATATAGTTACATCTAATAAACAATTCATTATGCAATAACAATTGCCATTTTCATAATTAGTTTACCAAAAAACAATTGTAGCTTGAATACTCTCTATTATATCAACTATTTTATTTAATTCTTTTATACATAGCTGAGTTTTTAGACTTTTTAGACTAAAAATTCACACGACGATCTGCTTAAATTTGGTTGATTCTTACGGAATTAATTGAAAATTCAGATGTAATAATCGAACATCTGCTGGTAAGGCCGTCTTTTTGAATAAAAAATATATATAATAAATAAAATATATAATAATAAATAAAAAAAGACAATTTATGATTTTGATACCTTTTCGATTTGAAAAGAGTACCTTTCAAGCGCAAGACCGATTATTCCATCAAAGTCTTTAATTAATTGGTTTTAACTTCCGATTGATGTTTAAATCTTGAATGGTAATTATTATCGAAGAGAGGACAGTAACTAGGCTGATTGTTGATTGATTATTGATAATAGGATATTGTGCCAAGCGAGATAATTGTCATGATTCCGATTATCTTTGTATATCGTTGTCAACAAGTTTCAATATGATTTGACGTTGTCACTTGTAGGTGACCACAACAGACGGCGAGCAACAGGACGATAGTTTAGACTTGATAGACGGGCTTCCTGAAATGTCACCCCCGCCCTGCACAAATCCATCGCCAGCCAACCATCCGCACCACGTTATCGCGCCATCCCCTAAAACGTCGAGCAGCTCTAATCAAGTGGAAACGAACGCCAAAATTGCAACAAATGCACAACAAGCCACTGCCCATGTTACTCAAGACCCAAAAGATGCGAATCAGCTGACCACGAATTCGGATCAAAGTATTCCGCCACCAACGCCTCTTGTTGGCGCACAACAGGAACTGAGATTCACCTTTAATTGTGGACGAACGCCACCGCTGCCGGATCTCAGAGCCACGGAATTTTTTAGGTAAAAACAAAATTTCATGTGTAATTCATATCATAGGACAAAATATTTTGAAGTTTGTCAAACCTTTTTTTCAACGAATTGTTAAGTTGTTGAGTGAAAAAGCTGTAAAAAGAATAAATCAGATGCATTTTACACGCAGGTATATCAGATTTGTTTTTCATTGCACTTTCATTCAGGTGAGATTTATAAGATGATTTTGGTGTTCGAAATTGAGATGGATTAACTTGCTATTGAAAGATGTATGGTCCATTACCCAACAAATCTGTGTTTTTTGTATTCATCTTGACATTAAAATTTATTTTAGCTCTATTTTTAACAGTTACAATTTACGTAATCTACGATACTCGAAAGGTAAACACGGACGATTCTGACATACTGCAATCATACAATTGGAGAAATTTCATGCGTAATTAATTCCAGTTATTACTAACTAATCAATTGTATTCATAAGCATGAATATATGGCCTCTTTAATGCACATGTTATGATTAATTAATTAATTTAACCAAAAAACATCAGAACGCTAGCAATTATATTAATAATCAAAAATGGATATATTTTCAATTGAATATTTTTACTAAACAATATTCAAATTACTAAATAATATTTCGAAAAGCCACAATATATTTACCAAAACTAATGACGAACACTCGTGCAATTGGATTACCCTCAGTTGTGATTGAATGCAATTGTATTGACCCGAAAATAATTTTCCATGCCATGATTCTAAATAATTAACAGGTCATTGTGCCTGTGTGACTCTTCTGATCGGTTTTCTGTACTCCTGCAGCCGCACAAGCATCATAATTAATCAAGTTTAATCAGTTTTTGATTGCAAAATAAATAAAAGTCACTGATACAAAACAACAAAGATTGAACTTTATTGATTTCACGTACTCCAAATTCTGGTCGCTGATAAATTAATCACCTAATTCGAGTTTCCTGTCAGAATGAATTTTAGTAACGGCGTATTTAACTGTCCAGTCGATTTAGGAAGACGCCAAACAAACTTTTGTAACGACAAAATTCATTTCTTGCGCAATTGAATCAGCCAAGAACGGGCCAATAATTTAACACAGCTAATAAATAAAACGAGTTATGAAAGTGCAAGGTACATTTGACATACGCGAATGTAAGTGCTTTTCGTCTCGAATAAAAATTGTGCGCATTCACGCGAGTGGCTAAAATGTAATTACAATAATGTGTTTTTTAATTCCATTCTCTCATTTTTGTATATTTTTCTTTTGCTGATTGTTATTTACAAAGACATATAGGTGTTCCTCTGGCATTGAATCAAATAAACGCATATCATTGATCTTGTAATTTAAAATGAAAACACTCGAGAAACAAAAACAAAACAATTTGCACTATGAAACGTTACATAATTATTTGTCTGTGCGCTTGAATGGGAATGTTCAAAACTTAGATCCAAAGCGCTGGAACAATGAAAGGTTACGGAATTGCACACGATACCGAAACGCACCGAAAGCTTTTGCTTTCCTTTCATTTGCTAACATTGCAACGTGCATTTTTGTTACACAAAATCGTGTTTACTTTTTGTCTATTTTTATGTCTTTCGTCCAAACAAAATAGGTCAAAACAATATGTTTCGCCGCTCTAGAGCAATAAAAATAGCGAACCAATATAACGATACGCGTCTTGTGTACACGTCCTATTATTGGCGCGAAAATATAGCTCTGAACAGTTGACTGGGAAAATAAATTGAAACTGACAAATTTTTTTCAAACTCGACCCTAGTAAAAATGATAATATATTGACCATTCATAAAACATATATTGAAAATATATTATTTTAAATATCATATATTGACCACATATAGACAATATGATATCAATATATTGACCATATATTATCAATATATGAACAATATATTAATTGTTTTGTATAGTTGTTTGTATATATTGACAACATATAGTCCATGTATGGAAAATGTTTATTATATTGACAATATATTATTATTATGTGGTCAATATATGATTTTCTTAAAAATAATATATTGACAATATATGGTCAATATATTATCATTTTTACTAGAGTTGATTAATACTACATTCGTTCACACAAGAAATTACTTCAGCAGCACTGCGAATTTTTTTAGAACTGTTAAAAAAATTAGAAATTCAGCTCTGGGAGACGTTGCCCTGTGCGTTACAAGTTCAGTTGGGTAAAATAAAAAATATCTAGAAACTACTGTTTAATTATAAATACTAATTATTTTTACCCGATTTTGATCATTTTTACCTCGTCTGACCCTAGATGAACCATATATTTATTTTTAAACTATTTAATAGTTTTATATTTGGCGTAACGTTGCACCAAATATAAAACTAACAATAAAAAATAATAAAAATATATAAATCAATGTCATTGATTTATAAATAAGATAAAGAAGATGCAACAATAACAATATAAAAAAAGACACTATTTGGCTATTGGAAGCGAACGAAAATAAATTTGTGAATATTGTTTTTTTCCAGCACTCCGGTCCGAGAATCGGTGGACGCTGGTCAGCCGGATTCTAACCAAAATCCAATGATTGCGCTGGCAACCGCGAAAGAGGCACATAAAGCCACAGCTAATTCAGCTACCCACCCGAACGCAAGCGTAAAAAATACTAACGGGTCCACACACGAGCGCAAGAAATCCGTCAGCGAGTCTAAGTCGAGTCAGAAAGCCAGCAAATCCAACATTAACGTCACGACAAACCCCCTGGACATTTCGTTTTGCACGACAACAACTCCGATGAACTCCCATCAGGGAAGCACAAAAGGACGATCCAGATCGACAGGTAATCCATTCTTTTTATTCGATCTTTGAAAGCATTTCTAAATTCCTCCCGATCAATCCTAGTGAGTTGTTTTTATTAATGATACTGTTCGCATTGACAAAGGATTAACAAAAACTGAAACGTCTTACAAACAATTTTTTTCATTTTGTTTAAAATTGTTGCGTTATACACAAAAAAACTCACTTCATATCTTTATTTTATGAATAACATAAATTTGATTCAAACTAGCTCACTTAATTCGGCGATACACAACAAAATATCTAATGCAATTTAAACAACAAGAACGTGAAAAAAGAATTTATTTTTCGCAAATCACGCTGAAAGTAAATTTTACTTTCAACAAATTGTAATCGTATTCAAATATTTAAATTTATGCGCGAGAGAAGTAGGTTGCACACCTAATGCCTAACTCGAAAATTCAAATACAATTTTTTTTCTTTTTCAAAAATTTTGCTCAAAACCCTTCAACACATGCAGTGATATTCGCATTTGTTTTGCTTTTTGCATTGGTGATAGCTTCACATTTAAGATGAGTCCATCAAATTTACTACGATATTTGATTAAACTTTTTTACACTTCTAAAAACTTTTGCGTGCGAACATTTCCTCCCTTTTTATAAAAATGCAGATTCATGTATTTGCTGCAGGCAAAGTGTGTGATAACAAGATTAGTCTATCATCAAACTGCATATTTATTTAATTTCGTTGAATATTACTCGTGATAACCGTTTAAGCATTCTATATTTCTTTCAACTTTCACACTTTGTCTGTATCATAAGCCCAGTAATAATTTCAGCGTAATGAAAATAATAACAGAAAAAAATATTAGTATGATTGCAAACGTCGTACTAAGTGCACTGCAATATACGAACTTGAATATAATAAAATGCTTGTGCCTCTAATGATTAGACGCGTATTTTATACATCTTCATTTGACATAAAGCAAAAAGCTGTTTGCAAGATAAAAGGCCAGTTTGGTGAATCTAGCATGAATTGACAGAGTGTTTGAATTGATTCGTAAACAGGATCATGAAATTCATCCATTTTAGCTTCCAATTTAACGAATGATGTGTTTCGTGCAATATTATACCGCTTCATCCGTGCGCTAATTTAAAGGCAAAATTACCCAAATGTGATGGGCGTTGAAATGGATTTTACAAATTATCTCAAAATTGAAATTAATCATAATTTTTCTTAATCAAGGCCGAAGCATTCAATGAAAACCTTTTTAGTGAATGTATCTTTTTGAAACATCACCCGATGAATAGTGATAAAGACTATAATGATAATGATTTATATATCCCTATTAATGTGAAAAAACACGTAGTTCCGAATATGGCATGTAATTAACGAATTTCTTACGGTTGTTGAACATGTGTGTTTGTTGAATATCACAAAAATAGGGAATGAATGAAAAAGTGTAGAAAGCACAGAAAATAACATTTATTTGAATAAAATAAAGATCATTTTTACTACAAAAAATCAGCACGATCCCACGCTCATTGAAAAAACATGAAATTTGAAAAAATCGAGCGATAATGTATTCTCAAAACTAAGGAAATGAATTGACGATATTTCTTTCAGAGTCACATCCTCTCGTATCAGCCATTCATTCATGGGTCAGGCTCTTTTTCCCCTTTTGTGCAATAGGTACAGTCTGCCTACTAAGAGAGGAAAGACTGCTGTCAAGTGCTTCGGCTCTTTTCGGTAGTCTTTTCGTGATGTGCAAACAGTGCTTTTAAACACAAGTTATCAAACGCGTCTTAGCTTTTACGCTTCTGCCGCCGAAGTGACAATGACGCGCAAACACATTTAACAATTTTTGTTGTTATTAAATTGTTAATAAATTGGTAATCTTTGACAATATATTGAATTGCTTGTTTGCAAAAATCATAACGCTGAGAAGAAAATAAAAAACTACATACATTACATTTTTTTCATAAAATCATTTTTATTTAAAATTAGTCTCTTCCGCATCGAAGGAACTTGTGAATCTAACGAATTATTAACATATCAAAATTAAATTATTTCTTTGTCATTAATTTTTAATCCGTTTCAAAGTTGAAAATAATATTTCAATATTCAAAACAATATTTATGTATTAATAAATTATGTATACAAATTTTCAAAATATGTAAAAGCATAAAAAATTGAAATTCATGTCACCAGAGATATATTATTGAAATTTTGTGCAACTCGCATTAATGAAATACTCTGCTGATGAATTCATTTTGCTTAATGGGACACAATTTCTTTTGAACATTTGTTACTTTCTTCGAGGAATAAATTGCAATCATTTTTAAGCCAACAAATAACCCAATTATTAGTTATACATAATAATTAATAATGGATTTATATATAATAAACTATATTTCTCTTAAAATGTATCAATTTTCTGAAAAGCCTTTGATCACCTCCGATTAACTTCAAATTGAAATTTTCTAGATAATTGTGTTATGGATCCCTTGATACCATAAAAGTTAGTTTTATTAACTTAAACAAATAAAAGATGACTAAATAATTTTAAACCAAAATTAATGAAAAAAATTGATTTTACCATTTTTAAATTATTCAATGTGCAACGTAAATAAGTTATAATTGAAAAGTATTTAATAACTCGAAGTTAATTGGATCCTTCAGTATCATAACATATTATACGTTCTCCATTTTTTATCACAATGAAGAAAAATTTTAAAACCAATCACGTCATCTTTGTACATAAAATGCCTATAAAATTCAAAACACCACACACCTTTTATGCGCATCAAGTGAAATTTCTATTCAAATCCCGTATTCTTTTTTCCTGTCTGAAAAGTCTCTCTTATTATGATGGTAATATCTACTCTCACAAATGGATTATCAAAGAAAACACAGTAACCAAAATTGTAATCAAAATTGTATCATTCCACAATAAACGAAGTGAGGTATTCAGAGAAACAACCTCGAATGAATTGAAATTGGGAATTAAACTTCGCGTGTCATTGTTCACCGCAGCGCTCTTTTGCGCATTGACTCTTAATATGTTTTGCAATCTTGCACTGTAATAGTTTCAAATATGCGGCTCGGCTTTTTGAGTTTGCTCTTTGTTTTGCACAGTTCACTCTCATAATTTGCATTTGAAAATTACAAACGCATCTTAACTTATGCAATCACATTAACAGCTGCATGCACGTCAAGCGCCTATCGAGTCCATGGTTTCATTCCAATAACATTACAATGAGCACGATTTCGTCTTTGGCAATATACAAAGTGATTATCTGTGAGCGGCTCATTCGAACAGTAAATCAATACGTATAGATACATATCTGTAAAACGAAGCTGCAATAAGATTGTTTATTGTATGTTGTTTCAGAAACTGAAGATGGCTCATCATTTGGGATAATTATGTTGTAATATAAGCGTCGTTGCAAGTTTGCTCCTCTCTCTTGCTTGTATGCACACATCAGATATACGTTTCACGTTTATGTGTGTTATCGTATCGTTGACTAACTTTCGAGATTCTTTTATGGGACGAGGAACAGGGGAAATGGTTGTAGAATAGAAACTTTTTATTTCTGTATACTGTTCCCGTTGAATGTGTGGAAAATGAAGTAAATAAAAGTCAAGTTTTATTTTGAATTGCAACACAAAAATATGCTGATTTCTCAGAACGTGAATTAGTATACATTGTGTAATCAGCATTGTCACATCAGCCCATCATCTCTATTATCAAATTATATATTATATCGTATGACACATTTTTTTTTTTTTTTACTACTTTTTGAATTTACAGCAATTTCAATTACTTAAAACGAATTTTATACATTGCAAAACATTTCAAAATTTATGTTATAAATGAATTTTAAGTTATTCTCTATAGAAATATTGTACGAAATTCCACTGAAGCATGGCATGTGCATTTACAAAGAGTTTCATTATAACTCTCAACTATCTACGAAATATGTATGAATTGATGCGTAAAAAACGGGTTCCAATTTGAAAGCATCAAAATGTTCAAATACACATGCACATGGTATAAGTTTGTTTGACATACAAAAATTATTGTTGAATTATTATAGTTGAAAAATGTTTACATGTGAATGTATAACTTTTTTAATATTCACTTTTACTATATTAAATGACTTTTGGATGAATAAACAACATATTAGAGTTGAAAATGCGATAATTCTGTCAAATGGAAGTGATAAAAAATTATCCTTCTCAATCTTTTCTCCCAGCTCACAGATTACTTCTTGTTGAAATGTTCCAATGAAGAAAAAGACATTTTTTCACACAATTTTTCACAAACGTGAAATTGAGTTCGTGACAAAGTTTCTTCATATTTTCGCGGTTGCACTTGCGATTCCTGTATAAGATTGTAATGTTTCCTTTTTCTCTTTCGTGTTAAAAAAATCTGTGAAATTTTTCGTCCAAATTGACCAATTATTTGCCTCTTCATTAGAATTGGCTACGCTTGAGAAGAGGAATTTAAGTTACAAGCTGGTGTGAAGGTAAAAAGTTTAATCGCATAACTCCAAGTGCATTACGTACTGGTAAAGATTATGTTCTAAGTGATACGAAACTTCGGTGACTAGTCAAGTTTGGAATCTCGTCAGCAAATCTAATTTGGGATTTGTACATCAAAATAAAAAAATAAAAAAATATTGCTTGAGCAAATTAGAACTGAAAAATTGTGACTACCAAAAGTCGTGGTTTCAGAAGCAATTTATTTTTTCAACCATCTACGTTATAATTACAATATAGAATGATTCAATTTAATCTTCAAAATAAACGACCTTATTAAGGGTAACTTGCTGCGTGATCGATATTATGATACCATGGTACTTACAAGCTAAATTAGACGTTTAATTATTCGGACGTTGTATGTTACTTATACCATGTTATGATTTTCTGCTCAGAAAATAAACTTTATGACGATATCCATTATTACAGAACGTTATGAGTTTCTAATTATTTAGTGCAAAATTTTTTGTTACTTTGAATGAGCAATTCATATTTGAATTTGAAGCCGGAAATGAGTTTAGATTTTAAACTTGCAAATTACTGTCAATTCACATCAGCAATTCACTTCACACCTGTTCAAACATGAATCAAGTTTCTAGTTTCTTACAGAGTCAAGCCGGTATTTATTTATTGTCAACGACCGAATTGAAATATTAAAAAATTCAAACGTAGTAAACAGCGATTTCAAAATGATTCATACGTCAAAATAAAAACATCTCACTCAAAAGTAGAAATTATGGCATAAGTCAGACAGTTCACATTTACTTTCACCTTTAGTAATTACTTATATACACTTACTGTATTTCAGTATTGGAAATATAACTATACGAAAACGCTTTGAAATAATTCAACTGTTTCGACCCCAGCTTATCACGAAAAAAAGCAGAACAATAAAATATAAAATAAATCGTAGAAAGTAAATGTATGCTCGAGAGTGCGAAATCTGAAGATCAAAAATATTTTCAAAAATTCTCTTTTCACTTGTTCGCTGACGTTTGATATGCATTCAGCATTTCAGCAAACTATACGGTTGGGAATGTGCTTGCGAGAATTTAGACACACAAACACAAAAAAACATTGCTTGTTTTCCTTTTAGTGAATCAGCAATCTGATTTCCGTCGCAAGATAGCCGTGTTATTCTGGGCTGTATTATCAAATGTGGAAAATGCATAGTCTGATATTTTTGCCCATCTTATTTGCCAATGATTATACCAACGAATGAAAGTTTTCTTATATAATATTATCATCAAACATTCCTTTTTTATTACCATGCACAATTTCTCCGTTTCAATAATTGTTTTTTTATTAAACATTCAAAATTATTGTTATTATAATCATTAATAATAACGAATTGAAAATTGCATTTTTTCGGGCACCGCGTTGTACCTAAATCACATCCGATGCTAAAAGTTCGTCAACGTAGGACATGGTAACTGACTGGCTGCTACTAAGTGGTCAATCTGCATGATTTTTTCTTCCATTTAAAACGTCGATGTTCATTTTGATCAATTACGAATAAAAGCTGTCGATCAAAAAAACTAAAAAGAAGCTAATCGGCTAAGTGCACTATCGCGGAACATCAAATTCAACGTCAGTTTGAATGTCAATAAGATTTAGAAATTTTTAAAAATTTGGTGAATTAATTAAATTTCATTAAGTTTGGATGTAAACACGGCTGTTTTGCAAAACCACTTCTTTCTGCTGAAAATTTTTACTATTCTTCAAGCTCGGGCATTCACGTAGAACAAAAAAACTAGCTTTCATATTGAGAGCATAAAACTTTTATAAGCAAATTTCGGTGTGTAGAACAAGTGTTTTCTTTAGACAAGTGGCAAAAATGATTATTCAGATTTAGATTTGTTTTTCTGCGTCTTTATAAGCTTTACTTTCTAGGACAAAGAATGGGAAATTAATGCGGAGAACTTTGTATTTCTTAAGGAGGTGTAAGCGGGTCCGGAAAAAGAACGGCGCAAGCAACGATTGTGGTACAACAGCCGTCGCTCACGGATGCACCGGCGACGATTTTGTTGCGTCCGGATGCGGACAGTCGCACTGAAGAGAACATGAGACATCTGCTGGACGTCGCGAGCACACTAACCTACCAAGATTACCGCGAGTTTGAAATGAAGTGAGTAAACTTTTTATATCTAAAAATGCTCTTTTGTTTTAGCTATGCTCATGATTTCGAATTGATTTATTTGCATTGCCCGGCTTGAGGCAACACGATTTGAGAAAAGTTTTCGATGCTTATTGCTATACGACTATAGTTCAGATTTTTAACGCTTAGAATGATTTAGTTGCATTGTTTATTTTAGTGCACAGCGAGAAAAAAATTTCAATCTTGAGTTATTTTTCAAAGTTGCGGGAAGTGTTTTTAAACAACACTGTTCAATAGTGATAATGCAGT
Organism: Trissolcus japonicus; assembly: GCA_030522925.1. Classification (NCBI taxonomy): domain Eukaryota; kingdom Metazoa; phylum Arthropoda; class Insecta; order Hymenoptera; family Scelionidae; genus Trissolcus; species Trissolcus japonicus. The sequence goes on along the minus strand of JAPYZS010001254.1, from coordinate 3,564 downwards.
AGTTTTTAAATGAAGAGGCTTGTAAATAGTATTGCTGCGTCACAAATTAGTACATGACACTTGAAACTAGAAGAGCGCAGGTTCGAGTCCTCTGTGTGGCAACGTTTTTTCTTCTTTTATGTAGTTACATAGCTGGCAATGTTTAAGTAGATATTAAGTGTATGTGTTTATATTGTTACAGCGATACGAATTTAAATTGTATTCTCGATTGTCTTTTGTTGTTGTCAAGTCTTGTTGATTTTGTTCTGGAAATAGAATGAATGTGATGGGTGAATACAATCATTTCTTATTCTATTATAAGTAAGTGTTTCACTTATCGTGACGCGGCGCGTAACACTTTGAGGGTTAAGGCTCATTCAGAATGACAACGTACGGAACGTACGTTATGCGCATTTCCAATACAAATCATTTGTTTACTATAAAGGCTCGTTCAGAATGACAACGTATCGTACGCTTCGAAAAATGTCATTCTGAATGAGCCTAAATAGGATACGCGCGTACGTAACGCTCCGTACGCTGTCATTCTGAATGAGGCTTTAGTGTTATATGTCGCAGGACGAATTCAAATATGCCTCAATCGTCTTTTGCTAATGTAAATGTTTTGTTGATATGAGGTTGACATATCAGTCTGGTCTTGACACGAAAAGCACATACATGCATACGAGTTTAATATAGCATTTCGATCTTTTGAAAACGTGTGTTTCATTTTCGTTGCGCGCAACAATATTGAAAGGCTTGACGACAAACAAAACTGATTAACCAAATGAAAATCAAATCTTTACTGACACAGAAAGGGAGAAAGTATTTTTTCAAAAAGTTGAATTAAAAATTAGTTGGTGAAAATTTTTTTCAATGACAGTTCATATGTTCATCATCAAAAGTTCATCATCACATTCAATTTAATTAATAGACAAATTTAGCACGATCACGAACAAATCACGTGATAAATAATCAGCGGAATCAGAGATTTTGTTTCTTTTATAAATTGAACTCAATGGAATTGGCAATTCAAAAAATCCTTTGAATTATATGAAAACGTTTGGTAGAATGATATTCACTTATTTGATCCGAAAGGAAGTGGTCCGATCTAAATCACCGTACTATTACACTTGAATTTCCCGACAACCGCAACTGAATCCCTCATCTCTTATCCGGTCATAATAAATTTATCAATCTCGAGTTATCCAGTGTTGTGACAAATAATTTGATCGCTGCTATTCAGGATTTTCGCATTTTAATCATTAGCCGGGTTCAATATTCAGAATTATGCTATAATCTAAAATTTATGATAAGAAACGTCAATATTCCAATACGGATTGGTTATAACCTATGAAATTTTTTCGTAACCATATCACTTGTTCAAGTGAACAAAAATTTGAATTTATAGGAAGAACATTATGCGGGTTCATTCTTGCACAATGAATTAGTTGTATTTTTCAACCACTCATGTAAGTGACCGAAACTAGAATATGTTATTAGAAAATCAGCATTTCAAACATTGATTATGTAACCTCCGAGTTTTTCTTTATAACTTTTTTAATGGAACAAAAATTAGTTTGAGAAATGTGAAACTATGCAAACTCGGTTTTTTTGAAAAACTCTGTTTTCAGCGGCCACTTTTGAAGTAAAACAAACGAAATTCCATTAATTTAGGAAATCAAAATCTTTTCAATTTTCGTGAACAGTAAAAAACGATAGCATTACTTACTCATACTTAATATGGAAAAAAGGCTGTTAGTTTCGTTATCGCACGTTCTGAAGCTGGAATAAACCAAACTTTATCGTCGTCTTTCATTCTTCAGTCCTAATCCAGCTTGAAAAGGTTTCTCTTTCTTTATCATATTCTCGTACATCTTGACATTTATTCGGACGAAAGTTTTCCATTGATAGCTGTCTATCGCTTAAAGTATGGGTCAAATATGGCCGTATATTGCACACAAGCTGGCGTCTAACTTAGTCGCTCGATAAGCCGGTTATTGGTCGAGTTTTTGCAAACTTATTCTGACGGAATCAAGCTCCAGCTATTTCAAAGGAGCCTGCATTCGACAAATAGCTCGTCCTTTGGAAACACTCAACATCGCTTGTATTAATGGGAAAAAAATTATCCAAAGGATAGACCTTACTGAAAAAAAAGTTTACGAACACTTTAATATGCTGAAAGAAGGTTAACAGGACCAAAATTTTAAACTAACAAAAAAGCTCAAATGTAATCGATAATTAAAAACAATCACATTTTCGTTTCAATTCATGCATAAACGAAAAATAGTTTATTAGAAGTTTATTGTCGTTTAAAAAACTTTCTGTATTGCGCAATTCATACACGAGCTTTGAGACTAGAGTTTATCTTAAATTCAACACCTTAATAATGTATATTGCTATTCAAATTTAAACTTTTCTCACTGTCTGATCATATGCTGTAACGTGCATTCATACATAATGTATACGTATAAATATATAAATGGTATGTATAAATATAGTTATAAATAGTTCATTCTATAATACGATGCTATGGAACACTTGGCTATTTTTGATAGATTAAAGTAAAATCTAAAAAAAAATTCCACAAACGAATGCTCTGCTTATTGCATTTTTAATTTGAATGTTACAGTACAACATTTTGTAATTTAACTTTTATAAATAAAATAATTCTAAACTCATACACTGAAAAAAAAGCCAACTTGATTTAAGTATATTTGACTTGGTTGAAGTTGAAAATATTATCGGATATATACGAGAAATTTTTGTAGTTGTTCTAATCTGATAATATAATTAATATTACTCGAAGATCAACTTAAAATAAGTAGTTATATACTTAAATTAACTATGTAAAACCTGGAAGCAAGTTTATTTATATACTTGAATTAAGTATATAAAAAGTGAAATCAAGTGTTTTTCAACTTGAGTTATTTTTCTTAATAAATTAAAAATACTCAATCTTCAACTTATGTTAAACTTAAACATACTTGAATGCAGTATATCATGACATCATATCAAGTTCAAAATTACTTTTTACGTAAACCATATTAAAAAAATTTCTTTTTTAGAAATATTTATTTAGAAATATTTTTATTTCTATAATTCGGATTATACTTTTTTCACATTTATGAGATTGTTTGAAAACAATCCTCCTTTTCAATTCTATAACGTCACTAGCCGCTTATTATTTACACACGTTTATACATTGTTGTTATTTGTTATGTTTAAACTAACCTGAAACGTTGGTGAGAACGCTAGGTAAACGCTAGGAGAATATGTTGATCTGGTTGATGCTGTAAAAATTCGCTGAGGGAGAATTGAACGCAGGACCTATCGAACGCAACGCAAACGAGTAACTTACTACGCTATCGCCTACATGTCAATGCCAAATATTAATAAGAAACACTTGTTTCAAAGGTAGAAAACAACTGAAATATAAGATTCAGATTGCGGCATTGCAGAGAGGCCACGATGAAAATTAATACATTATTGTCACAGTTTCATTCTTATTTATTTATTATGCGAACAAAATTCTTTATTTTTAATTGTGACAAAAATCAAATATGAAATATTATTTCATCTTACTTT
>JAPYZS010001253.1:0-17775 GCA_030522925.1 Trissolcus japonicus | reverse complement strand
CTCGTGCAGCTTTGACAGCTACCGATGACATCTTGCGCCTAGCTTCACATTCGTTTCAAATCACTTACTTACGGCTCTTGATACATAATATACTATTTTTTTACTTCTCAGTTGTTTTGTATGTTAAGAAATTTGAAATCCTGAAAATACTCGATAAAGTTCAAATGATATATATGATTTGATAAGTAAAATTATTTCAATTATTTCAGTTTCAATTATTTTATAATACAGATTCAATTTCATTTACCGACAGGTGGGAAAATTCTCTAGATTCAAACAGAGACCTACCTTACCTATTTAAGATAAGATCATAAAACTTATCCTCGAATGGATATGACAGGAACGTGTTTCAGATTATGACTTTCTACTTTATCTACACAAGAAAAAGTGGCTTCAAATTTAAGATGAGAATGTTCAAAACTTATTTCAGCAAATTTATTTATAATTTATTATTAATTTCCTTATTTTAACAATTAATACATTTAATTTAATATAATTTTTCTTGATTTCAAAGATGAAGCTGGTATAAATACACCATCATTCATTTATTTATTCCTACATAAAAAAAAATTACTAAACCCACACACATGACAGTTCAAATCGTTAACAATGTGCGAGAAGCAACGCCAAAGTTTTTTTTCTTATTCTTTTGCGGTGCAAAAAAACATAAAGCGACATTTTAACAAGGAGGAAACATAAGAACTTGAGAAGTTGTTGTTACTTTTTTTTAAAGCGTACATTATTTCCTAAGTGCATGATTTATATTGCAAAGTTGTGCTGGGGTCGATGACAAACGGAGAACAATAGATGAGAGGCGTCATGCGTGGACGTAAAATCAGATAATGCGACTCTCTTCTACCATTTGGGAAAACTGCATTAGAATCCTACCGGCTGGCTTTAATAACGCGTTGGATGTACTCGTATTCGCCGACAGCAAAGGCCAGAGAAACAAATACAAAAGTTATTCCTTTTAATGCATCCGAGAACCGAACACCGGGTTATTTGAGAACGATTCGATGTGACAAGTTAATGGAGTCTGCGTTTCCGGTTGAATAGGCACACGTATTAATTACAGATGAAACTCACTTTCTAATTACTTGGATGGGCGTTCGATGGCGTTTCAGATTACTTCAAAATATGACCAGGCGAAGATACTCAAATTTGTACACAAAATTTGAAAAAAAAAATCTTTTCAATCAAATGTTGTTTACTAGCAAAGTCAAAATCACAAATTCTCAACTCGACATTTTAAAAATTTACAAACCTTTTCATCTGCATCTGCATCCCTCTCTGCATCTTTACATCTCATCTGCATCTGCAAAAGTTATAAAAAATGAATGTTTATAAAAAATTCGGTACACATCAAAAATCAATATTAGATTCAAAAATTATTTGATATGCAGACATTTATGGTTGCATGTTTGAAAATGTTTGCCTTGGTTGAAAAATCGAGTTATGAAAAAACTCGTCCATCTGACAAAACATGTGACCTTTCACAAAACACTTTGGGCATACAGAAAAAAAGAGTGATATCATTTTATATAGTGTATCGGAATTCGTGATTATTCAATGGCCATTTCGTAACATTTTATAGCAACAATAACATATATTTGATTCAAGGACAACGTACGCGGATCTGGTTCAGCGGGCGTAATCCGATAGACAGTTTCGTTATTCAGATAGTATGCGAGCTTTATCGGAACAAAAACCGTTGGCATATACAGTGCGTCGTGCACGGCCGGCATTTAGATACACGCCGTTGCGTATGTAATTAGGCTGAAGAGCTTCGTCTGTTCTGTTACTTTGCCCCGGCGAATGTTGTTTTTCATTATGTTGAGTGTTTTCTGTTCTTTCATTCTAGCTTTTTGTATAACATCGAGTTGTTCAATTTTGCAAACCGTAACCATCTCCAAGGCATAAAAAGTTTTTGCCTTTAAAATAAGATTGTCGTTTTAAAACCGCACTATCTTTTGTTCGTTTGATTGCGATTGCGAAAGAAAAACAAAAACAAGTTTCCAAGTGCCTTGACATTTTTTTTCGCAGTGCATTTTTACGATTACACGTCAAAGTTTGATCGAAACGCGTTAAACGATAAAATCGTTTAAGTAAAAGCGTCTACAATGATTGTTTAAAATGTTGAGTTGAAATTTTGTACAGTTAACACAAAAACCACGTCATAATTCAACGATTACGCCTATTTATTTGATCATAAAAATATGCTATTAAAAACACAAAGAACACGAAATGATGGATGAACGTTGGTGTACCGTTTTATTTCAAAACAAAGGACAATAAAACAGCCGTCCCGCAGGTCCCCGACGTTACCAGGTCATTCCCACGTGCGGATAAAAAAAAAGTTACGTGTCGAATTTGCAGATCTTCACGCAACCTGGACAAGATCCAAATCTTTTATTCCTGCACCGGATTCCAGTTTCCGTTTTAAACTTCTGCGAAATTCGCTACGGTGTTTTGTTGCCAATCGTATACACAACACGAATCATTGTGCAAATACAGTAAATTAAACGTGATAAACTCTAGAATTCTAATTTCATTGTATAAATGATTCAAAATTATGTCTGTGTCTACATAAGTGGCGGAAGTGATCTAATGTTCACGGAACGTCGGTAGTAGTCAAAAGTCGATAGTTTCGGAAGGGTTTCTCATATCCCCGGGGAAATTCAAGATATTTTGAGGTCTTTTCGATTCGTGTTTCACATGGTAGACATTGAGAACCTGCCGGATCTGCATTCCGTGGTGTTCCTTTTCGAAGCCGCGCAAATAATGGAATAAAAATGGCGCACAAAGAGGCGACGGGATGTTGTCGCCACCACGAAACAAGCCGAGCACGAAATAACATCCGCCCTCCGCGCGAGAGTTCGGGCTAATACCCGGCATGCCGCTGTTACTTAGTTTCCTCCTGCCACCTGTCATCCGAGCGATCGGCTCAGACCGTCACGATTATCGATATTCCTTAACAATTGCCAGACAACGCGGAAACAAACCAGAACATTCTATGGTTTATTTTCGGTGGACTAAAAATTAGAATGATTACACTTGTTATTAAAAATAATTTACAATATTTTCTATCGTTTTATATAATTTTTATTAAATTTTTTTTTCTGGGTCTTTCGTATAAGGTAGAAATCCTTATATGATTTAAATCATGGTTTCAAACTATAATTTTGATTCTTTTTCAATTTCGCTTTCAAACTTTTGTTCGTTATACGTGCTTCGGTGTTGAATTGGTTTAACCTAATTGTTCGTTAGATAATAAATAATTTGTTAATGGGGTAAATCGAATATTCTTGAACCAATAAATAGTGGAAATTGCGATCGTATCTGTTCTCACGAAGTCTAAATATTACAGTTCTCCGTGGTTTATTATACTTTTACAAAAGTCAGTCTACAAATTACAGTGGTAATATTTCTGCTGTATATATATAATATGAAGTTAATCGGTGTGTTGAATTTTCCATTATTATAAATTGTGAACAACTTTTTCCAATCCACATTTATGTACAATTCGTCAGAATCACAGCATTCTACTTGTTGATCACATTTTGTAACAGCGATGTTGCCAATAATTTACAATCCGTAAACACGAATTTTATAGAATGAAATTTTCTGCAAACTTTCAAATACGATTACTGGCAATTGAAAAAAATAATTTTTTTAATGACAATTTTTATCTTCATTATTTTTTGTTTTGAAAATTTGTCTTTGATTAAACATAAGATAAATCATGTTTTTTAATGTGTTTATTTTTGTTCATAAAACTTATTAGTTCGAGTGATAAAACATCCCCAAATGATTTATTGAAAGACTGATTCAAGATCTCATAAGTTCGGCACGGAGCATCTATTTTATAATGTTACTTCAGAAAACATCAATTATCACTTTTTGACACAGACAGTAAGAAGCAATCGACCTCATCATTAAGGAAAAAGCCCGGCTCTAATTTATATCTCGACGGCTAGATTTAACCTGAAACTATTACATTATTAGTTTGGAAAGTTCGTCGTGTTCATCGGGAATAATGCGATAATTTTCCATCCCCGTCGACGGTGTATACTATATTGGACAAAATAAAAAAAAATCACACCATTATAACCGAACTTGCATGACTCTCAATATTTATCAAATTATCATCTGATCTATCGCGGGGATGACGCAAATGTGCGCCGAACACATTTATACTGTGATGATTGGTCAACCAAATGTTCTATGCACACTTTGTTTTAAGCCAGAGGTTGATGCGAAATTGAAGCAATTGCAATTTCACATTAATTCATAAGCATATGACTGCAACAATCGAATGCAAATCCAGCCAATTTTACGCTGCATTATGTGCCAATCGATATAAACTGTATATAAATTCTTTTTCAAATATTCATGCAGTGGTTAATCTATTTCGCAAACACATTTCTCACGTAACCAAATGTTTATCCTGAAAAATATGCTCTAGTCCGATATAATTTATTCGACAAAATTGATTGAATTGAAGAAAGAAAAAAAAAGAACATTTATTCACAGAAAGTAATTTTCTAGCAGTACATTTTTTGATGGAAACTCGATACTGGTTGTTAGGGCCGAGGGGTCAAATAGAGAAAGTTTGTGTCCGGCATCTTGATACGATTTCCTTGAAACTTTGAGCTGTGCAAATTCTTCAAACTACACAAAACTTTTTCATGTTCGGATTAAGGGCTTCGAGGAGTAAAGTCGACCCTTTAGACTTTCGGTTTTTTTTACATTTCATATATCCAAAGTGCTGACACGTTCAAATAAGGGAGATTTCATCCCGAGCGCTTATTCCTTCTAAGTAAGTGAAACTTGGTCATTTTGTTTGTTCCGAAAAACAAACAAAAAAATCGCCACATCATGCAGTCGAAAAATTTATAATCATTTTAAATGATGCCCAACCGTTTCGCTAATTCAAAATCATGATTTTCTGTTGCAATTCTTGTACGAGATAAATGGAGCAGTTTTTGCAAACAACCATGTGTCAATGAGGCACGTTCGCAGTTGGTTTTGCTGCGCAGACTGACTTTCTACACCGCGAGTATTAGAAAAGTGTCAAACCATGGTGTGCACACTGCCCATGAATTTGTGGTCAACTGCGAGAGAATCCCCTTTCTCTCTGTTGCGGTACAGGTTATCGCGTGAAAATAAAATCTCATTTTTTGTCTTTACTTGAAGCTTCATAACTATTTTTCTCCAGTTTTATATACCACGACTGGTAGTAAAATTTTAATTTTTTACCAAATGGTGAACGTACACGTGTATGATAGCTTTTCTCTCGGTTGTAAAAGCTGTTCGCAAAAGATGAAAGTAGGTGCTCGGATGACACTTAACATTTTTCAATTTCATTAAGATGTTTTTTATAAAAGTTACCTGTTTTACAACCGTTTAGATTTGGAGTAATTGTATATATGCTTTCATATAAGCTGCATATTGTCAATTTTATACGCTCCATAAATGCTACCTCAGATGTTAATTTTGATATGGGTATCATATCTTAGCTACAAAGTTGATAACAAGTTGGTTCGAGTGAAATTTAAAAACCGTTTTTATATGCCAATTTGCATGGTTCGAGCAGGTGCGGTGGAGTTGAAAGCGAAAAATTATATAGCCCTTTGGTGTTATTTCGATCACTCAATTTATCCGAGCGATGATACTCGCGATCGTTGCGATAAAACAGCGAGCAACCTGATCGACGTGGAGTGTAGTCCAGAGGCTAGAGAGCGAAGGGTAGGGAGAACACACAACACGGTCTCGGAAGCCACGAGAAGCGAAATCCGGCGACAGTCGCGCGCCTCCGTTTAGCCGCACGGTCTCGTACGAGGTTCGGCCGTTTGCAGCGAGTTTTGTTCCGCAACTTTCCAACTCTGGCCTCAACAACCGTCTCGGCAAAAGGTCGACGGGTTTCGCGAAACATGTCACCGGTGCCGGAATTAACCGCGAACTTGCTCGCGCAACCGATCGGCTTGAACAGCAAATAAAAGTTGGACCACTAAAAGTGTTTCCAGTTGTTTTCTCTTTTCTTTTTTTTTTTTTATTACAAATTTTTTTTTCTTATTTCGTTCGACTTGTGACAGACAGTGCATTTTGTTTGGTTTTACATTGAGTTTCTGACACGTTTTGGGACACGAAGCCTCGAACGCCGGACGGTGACATGATGGGTGTTTTGAGATGGAGACATGACCTGAGATCGGATACCGGTCAGCAGCAACAAAGACCGACATCCGACAGGTCGCATGGAAATGCACTCCCCAAACTCATCACACAGGTGAGAGCGCGGATACTCACAGATCACCGAATTATTTCGGTGACCGGATCCCGACTTTGTCAGCCCCAAAACACAGACGGATGTCAAATCTTGCAGATTGATCGATCAATCTTTGCTAATCCAATTTAAGCGAATTTCGGTGTGCATTAGCGTGAATTTGCATTTATAGTTCAGTTTCTTTTTTTTTTTTTAATTTTTTTATCGCGTTGCGTTTTATACTTGCGCTCGAAGACTTTCTTGCTTGAAATTCATCGGCGTGCCCGACTTGGTGGTAAAAAGTGTGCGAATAATTGTGCACATGAATATTTATACGAGTGGCATATAATCTGAAGGGGAATGATTATAGTTTGTTTAGCGATGCAAAATTATTTTGCTATTAACCTATAGACAATGTGCTATTGCATTCCGAGGCTCCATCGGGTCTGGTTAATGCAGTGATCTCGTTTCAAAATTGAGTGAATGTTCGGAGCAATTTAATTACTAATCTGTTCGGCTAAATTTCATCACAATAAGTTTTGCTTGTCCCGCTCAACAAAGGAAATTAATTACAGCCGTTTCGCTTTGAATTTTATTCAAAAACTTTGAGAGATCGTATCTTTTTGTGAATGACGAATTAAATGAGAGAAATGAAGTAAGGATGAAAATACGAATACCTGCGATGAAAGAAAAAAAACAAAGGGGACGGATTGAACAAAACATTTTTGATTATGTAATTCATGTTTTCCACTTTTTTATGCTAATAAACCTTGAACAATGTTGCTTGATTGTGGGTATAGCACGTTTATCGTTTTGGTATAACATATTTTAAATGCTTTTTCACATTTCATTTTTCTGTCTGGAATGCGTAAGTCAACTTCTGTAACACAATAGAAAAAACTAATTGCATAACAAACTTTATTAGAACAACAAATTTAGCCGCGAAATGCATTCTTAATTCAACAAAAATAGATGTGAAAATATATGTGTATTTTATTTTGTTTTATCAATTTTCTAATTGGATTTGTAATTTATAATTTCCTAATTTATATTGAAATTTATGTAAGTTATTACTGATACATAAATCAATTATAAATGAAGTTAATGTTGTTGTTAATTTGTTGGAAACCTTCAGATACAGAACCCAATCTCATATTCTAAAATTTCTCTTCTTTTGATACTCGGATTTATTGTTATTCATTTTTTTGGACAATAACATTTTTCCACTTGTTTTAGTAGTTTTGTTTTCCTGTACGCATTTGAAATGAATACCCACCTTTTTTACATTTAATAAGCTCACTCCCGGGTTCACACAATTTTATAATTGGAATTACCATATTCTCCCCTTTAATCATTTCTATACCAAGTGTGAGTTTTGATATTTTATCACATACCATGGTTCTTTAAATAAAAAATAATTTTGTGTCGCAAAAAAATTGTGTTTCCAAAAATACAATTTTCAAGTTGCAAATTAGTAAAGCAAGCTTTAAAAGTCATAATGAATAGCTGCTTGTGAAAACATAGCAAGTATTTTGAATGTCGAAGCGATTGACAATTAAATGACAAATTAGTGGCACCCAGAGAGGGAGCAATTCTAAACAAATTATACCAACATTACATCCGCAGCTTTGAGTTAACTAATTTACGTCACGGGTGTGTACCAATTATCGCACTGGTATAACAACAAAATATTTTAATTGCCCCGCTGAGTTGAAAAGCACTCGCCTTTTTTTCGGAATTGCACTTTCCCACGACGATATTTTGCCCGTGTCTTTTCTTTTTTAATTGCGGAAGTGCGAGGGAAGGCAATGACAGTCGCACGGTCACGAAAACAAACAAAAATTCATCGTCTTGAGAGGCTTTGTGTTTATTCGATCTCGCGAAAATTGAGATGCAAGCGGCAGGTCAGACGATAAAAATAATTAACCGATCAAAATCGGATTCATTTTTGTATAAAGCCCCCATTATCGCAGTTTCCTTCTGGAACTTCCAGAGAGAAGAGGTTATTGTTGACTTGAGAATTTCATTCTTTTGCTTTCATGAATAACAAACAAGTGAAAAGGAAGAAAAATAAACCGCCAGTTTTCTGACAAGTTCCCGTTGTCTATTACGACAATCCTACACTCCAGAAAGTTAATGTAAATCCAAGAGAGAGCTCGTTGCGCTTCTTTCAGGTCGAGAAAGACACATCAGTTTATCTCAAAAATGCACGAGTGAAATAATATTTCGCGTTTGATTCAGAAAACAGATGAGTACACAAATCGGTCTTTTTTTACAGTTATCTTTTGCATCAAATTTACGTTTAACCGTTTTTTTTCAAAAGCAAAAAATGTTTGTTATAGTTAAAATCAGAACAAAACATTGAGGTCGCGTGTTTCATTCATGTAGATCAAAAGTGAATTCGACACACGTCTGGTTTGAGATGTGCAATACACAGTTGCAAACTAGCTCGATACATTTCTATTTTCATGATTACATAACTTCAGATTTTCGTCGACACATCCGACACATCAATTTCGTTAATACAAAACCGTTATAACGATCTACGGTGGAGACGACAATATCAAACTTTATTGTATACTTTTATCGCGGATTATTTTTATTTTGCCATTAGATTTGCTAAAAGAATCACTCAACTGTATCAATTTTCAATTAAAATAATGACAATGCAACAAAGTCGAAAGAATAAATGAAATTATAAATAGAATATATGGTTTGTTTTTTTGACCAGCAAATTAAATTCCTCCTATTTTTTCCCCATTAATTTTCATTTGATGCTGAACGATTGGACTCCAGAGAGAATGTAACAAATTTCCAACCGCATACATGGGTTAAATTTGAAACCACGGGACATTCAAAAAAAAAGATCACAATTTGCAAATTCTTCATAAACGAAAATATTTGAAAAAAATTAATTCAACATTTCCATTTTGTGAAGAAATTTGTGGGACATTTATTTAACATTTCTTTTATATATAAACATGTAGAAATTAAAATTTCAATTTGGCGTAAATTTCTTAACGCAATTATAAATGGTAACTGCAAAATCTGCTGCAAAGTAAAATGAACGTATAAAGCGGCTCGAGTTAGAAGCTCGAAATAAGACAGTGAAAGAATGGCCCGTCGTGCTCGCGGATATAATGTTGTGCCGACACAATGATATTTTTGAACCGCGAGAAAGAGAGAGAGATCATCTGCGATCATTCTCGCCGTGACCATTAATTCCATCTGATGCATTATGAACGCTTCATTTTCTCATGCCCCGGATCCACTTTTCTTAAGTAAAGTGACCCAAAAAAAATGTACAACTTTGCAATGAACCGAGCGTTTCGCTATTTAACGCGAAACCTCGTTGTTTAGCGATAAAACCGCCTTAAATGAATTCGTTTGAAGAAATTATACAATGACACTTCAACTCCAAGAATATTGTTTTCTATAGGAAAAGAAAAAAAATGAAAACTTTGAATGCAATTTACAACCGATAAATAAAAGCATTTAGAAAATATCGCAATTTTCGTTTTTATTATAAAATTTGGTTCAATATTGTCATGAGTCGAACTTGTGTCTGAAATTTTAAAACGCCCTGAAGAAATGAAGCTAAAAAAAAAGGTATTCAGATAATGTACCAACGAAAATTGCAATTACCGTTGGGTCATCGTTAAATTATCCCGGGTATATTCGAAAATTGACCGATTCTATATAACATCATTTTGGCCGACATCCAATTTGGTTAATTGGTTTTCGGTTCAGATTATTAACATCCTTAGCCCTCGATGTTACAGTGGCAGAAAACCGCGCAACACTCGCGCTCTCGAGCGGTGTATAAAATCATGTCCAAGTGATACTTCCATATAATGAATTTTGCGGTGAAAACTTTTACCGATAAAGATGTAACTCCGATCGGTACAATTTGTATCTCATCTCGACCATTTTTGATGTCGAAATAAAGTTTTTTTTGTTTCTTCTAACTTTGAAAAACTTTTGTGATGACTTTGCAAGTCGAATGAAAAAAAAGAAAATTACCTTCTGTTATATGAAATCATGCAAGGACCAACATTTTTATCACCTTGTAAAAATAATAATCACTGTTAACAAAAAAATACAATAGGCGTACAATCAATGCCATTCAATAGTTCATCGATCATGCCGTGTGTCGTTTTTTGTTTACATATATTTTCTTTCTGGCAACAAGAAAATCGATAAGTGTGCTCAAAAGTAAGGCAAAAAACAAAACAAAAAAAACAGGAAGAAAGAACAACACTTGTGCAACTGTTGCGGCTTTGAAATTTATACTCGACTCTTTTTTCAATTGAGTGGAACAAAATGAACGTCGAATACGAGCGCCCATTAAGAGTAAATGAAGAAACAAACTGAGCTATACGAGGCAACTTCCGTGAGCACTAATTGACGGCCGGTAAAAATGCGACATTTATTTGAAACTTGGACGGGGAATGAAGTTTGCGATTTAATGTCTGACGAGGAAATCCACGGTAGCGTCTGACAAAGGTTTTTTAATCGACGAGTTATTTAGGTCTCATTAATGGCTCAAGTTTCAAGTCACGCATTTGAATTTAATTTTCCAAAAATTAAAAAAATTCAAATAAATAAACTCATGGAGTTTATCTACAAAAAAGTAACCTGTAATTCATATTTTTTACATTTGCAATGAAGTTAATATCTTAAAGATGATGAAACAATCAAATGAATTAGGACAAAACGATTTCATTACAATGATGTGGATATGTCCAAAAAGACATATATGGCGCACATATGGCTTGGCATAGATGGCTTTTGATGTAGTGTTACAAAAAAAATATCCCTTCCGTTCAATGTTTATTTTATCCGACAACATTGATTTTCACTATTCCATGAGAAAAGTAGGTGGAAATACACTCAAGGCGGTATTGAAAAGGTCCACGAAAGAAAGAACACGAGACTGCTTGACCGGCGTGATTCAATAACCTAAAGGGACCACATCTCTCCTACGCTCTTGATCAAAGTTGTATAGTACATCAAAACCTACAGCCAATATTAATAAATGTATCCGTCCGAAATTTTGGAAACGATTCACGTGAATTCAACCGCTATACAGATGTCGTAAATTCTCAACTTGTGAACAAAAATTGTAACGAATCAAATCACTTATTGGAGTTTAACTTTTAACACGAAATATAATATAATAATTCTTTTTTTTTTTTTTTTTTTTTTGACTGATTCAACTGAAATTTTGAATTCTTTTGAATCATTATGAAAAATTTCTTTGAAATTTAAATTTCAGATCAGTTTTTTGATCTATAAATAAGATCAAAAACTGTCTTTATTTTCTGATTAAAATATAAGATGGAAAAATTTTTACTCGGGTAAGAGAAATTTAAAATGTTGACTTGTTCCTTGAACTATATTTAGTAGAATCGTTCGTTCCAGTCATGATGATTCGCGAAGCGGTTAACACGGATTAAACCCGGTCAAATATTCGGCATCCTGGTGTTGTAAACGTCTCTGAAATCATCCGTGAAATTTCAATCACTTCGCTTAAGCGAGAGAGTTTAAATTCGAAGTTTAAGGTCAAATCCGTCGTTTGTTTCGCAACAGGAATTCTATTTCTAAGTCTATTCCTATCGCCCGGGATATTGCCAATCTTGCGATCGAAACGGTTTAATCATCCTACCATTTTATAAACAAATCAATAAACAAACCTTCAATTCAGTAATATATTGTCGTCAGTAAAAAATTGTTACCAAATAAAAATTTTGTAAAAAATTAACTTTTTTAACCCTTTTTTCGGTTCATCTTAGCTTTTATCATTTTTACCAAACAAAAACAAACACTAAAAAAGCATGAAACGTTAAATTTGTCTGTGCCAATAACACCGTCTGGCCTTTTAATTTAATCTCTCGTTTTTATTTCGTGATTTTCTTTTCTCGTTCAAAAGGGTTCTAGAAAAACTTGTCTGCGACTGTCGGAGCTAAGTTACCCTCCGACATTTGAGCGCCAAGGGTCGTAGCCGGACGGATCTCTTTTTATTTTTTTTTGTCGGAGCGTCAGTCGTTGGGTATGAAAAGTGACGTCGCGAAGCGTATTTGGGCCAGGTGGCTTGTCAAAGTTACGCCGAGGTGTTTGCAGCTGTTTGATGCAAGAGTCGGACCTTTTCCGGTGGAAGAACCTCAACCACGACGCGCCAAAATCGATAGTTGACCGACTTGTCGACAGAATTTCGGCATCGACTGCGTCATTCATCTTTTCAGCCGGTGTTTTATCAGCTTCGGGCGTTGTTCATGCAGACTCAGACCGAGGCATAAAATAAAATACTCATCGAGTTACTATGTACGATATTTGCTCAAATTCATTTTTTTATTATCTTTTTATTCGTTTTAAGTCTTTACTTCGGTCATGAAATTTAGGTCACTTCAGATCAACCGAAAAATAATGTTAAAATGACAATGCGTACTTTGGAAAAGTACTTCAAATCATTTTTTACGGTACTGATATTTGGCCTCAAATTCTAATGAATTTTTCACGCGACAGGATTATTTATATTTTGGGGTCAATTGAAATCATAAAAGTTGTGTCAGCCGAAAAATCGAGCACACTTTTATATTTCAATTGAGACAGAAAAACACGAGATCAACACGTGCGTTTTAAGTGAATCTTTATTAATGGCCTTTCATTAGTTTTTTTTATCCCATCAATTTTTCATCCCACTTGATAACCATAATTCAGTTTCGAATATTCATTATAAACTGTCCACCGGTCAGAATAAACACATATGTGACATAGATGTTGATATCACAAAGCCATAGGTATAATTTGTATCTGTTGATTTTAACGACCGAAAATTGTGCACAATCATATTGATTAAATGCATAATGTGAAAATGTTTGCAAACAATACAAATGTTTGTCAAACTAAATGAAACTCGAAATGACATGAAATGAAATTTGATTGTAAGTAAAAAATGCATTATGCGCGTTAAACGGGTTAATTATAAACGAATTATAACAATCGAAAACATATTTGTTCATTTACATTTGGTCTTTCATAAAGTCTACTTATGGAATTGTATTTTATGCTCGGTTTTCTTGTCGGGGCACAAGTACATCCGTTACCCATTGGTTTTTATTTACATGAACGAATAACACGCCATCAATTTGCGTTGCGACACCGAGCTCGAACGTAATTCATTACACAATGTCCAGTTTCACAAAATTGACAGTCTGTAATTGACCCCGTAATTTCGATTAACTCTCAATTGGTTCACCGGCGTCGTTTCGACGCCAACACGTAATCATAATTTTTATGACCGTTACTGTTAGAGAGTGCAAACGTTTCGAAAAAAATAACAAAAAAACACAACAAACAAATAAAGAAAAAAAAACGATTTGAAAAAATACATAGTGAAAAAAATAAGAGAGGACAAAGAAACGGAGTGAATGATTGCAAGCGTGACAGGCTGACTCGATCACAAAATAGCATCACGTGAAAAGTGAACTCGACCCTGGGCGGCGCGTGGAATGATTCTAACGGTTCGTCCAAAGGAGACTCGGAGCCGCGTTTCACTAAACAGTCCCAGAAATAGAACCACGGTCGGGGCGAATAAATGGCAAAATATCGTGGACGGGATGGCGTATACACAAGTAAACGACGTTATTGAGCTGGTTAACTGCGCGCTGTGGAAGCTCGGGGATCGTAAAAACGTCGAAAACTATCGCCGGGAGAAAATTACCGTCGAATTAATAGCAAATTAAAGCATGTGCGCACAAACAAAGAGCGCTTCGGAATAAACCGCGTCAACCGAGCATGCGGTTCCGAGAAAGTTGCGCACAACCAAGAACACAGTTTTGTTGTGTCAACCGAATGTTGCGATTTCGACGTGAATAACTCTAGAGCATATCGAGGAGCATATTTAGTTTAAGAATGTTTTCCGACAAAATGCGTTCATACCGTCGAAAATTCAGGTTTTAGTTGAAAACGGTTTTAGATTCGCAAAAAAAAAAAAAAAATAAATAAATAAATGCGACATACATGCAACCATGTGACAGCATATCCATTTTTTGAGAATGCATTTTACCTTGAACGGAGACAAAAAATGTAGTGTTCGAAATTAACGAATAGGAATCCGAACGAACTTTGAACCAAACGATAAAAGATGTACACTGAATATCACGTTCAATTTATAAATCAGTTAATTTATCGTGACTCGATCTGCGACTGATCATCCGAGTAAGGAATAACCGCGAACGAAACGACGGGTACAACATTTTCGTCTATGTTTTACCAATGAAAATAAAATACTCGCAGCTCCATTAATGATTTATATTTTTTTTTTCACTTCATAAATCGACATTTATCATAGGTATTAATAATACTTATCGAATACTTTATTTCTTAGCTATACCAATGTCAGATTGTACAGTTTCGAGTTCCCATAAAAAGCTCTGACACGAATTATAGTTTGTTTATGTTTTTCCCTCGGTAGTTTGAGTAATCGAATCAATAAATTCGAGACTTTCATATTTAAAAATAATAGATTTCCAATGTTAAAAAAATAATAAATAAGTAATAAATAAACAGAAAAATGAGCTGACATTACTTTCTTTTTCTAACACTGATATACATAATAAGAAAGGAGCATTGAGCGTTCATTTTATTTTGCATTCAAATTCCAACATGCGTTAGAATTTATATATGAATAAATATTTGCTCGCACGTGACTGCACTTGCGTATGCAGGTCTCAAGATTTTTTAAATATTTACATTTTGCATTCCGATAAATAAAATTTGTCTATATTATTCGAAGTTATCAAACTTTTAACACAAAGCATACAGATTATATTTTTTTATTGATTAATAAGATCTATCATATTTGATTAATTAAAAATAATTCAATAAATTTAATCAGCGAACAGTACTAAATTGTTCGTACTAAACTCATCGAAAGATTCATTGCACATTAAGTGCAACCGATGATATTTGTCGAATATCAATCGATGTTCGTTAAATGGCAACTCGCGACCGATTATGAGGCTTTGTCCAAAAGACCATATTACCAGTCCAAGTCCGATGCGTCATTTCATTCACGGCACACCTTCGCAGCGGATACCGTCTGTTCATGGGTGCGTCCAACGAAAAAAAAATACGAAAGAAAGAAAAACGCGACTCGTGCTGAATTATTCATTCCCGCGACGATCAACGGCTGCGATATTTTTCTATTTTAGGCTCATTTTTCTCGAATAATGTTACAAGATTATTTCCGCATATGAAAGAATAACATTTGTTCAAATTCATCGCGTTCACTTCTGTTCGAAATTTTTGAATGAAGCAATTATTTTTCTTTTTCAAAAAATTGTGAAGAATTATTTTTTGTTCAAGATTTGTATTTCAATCGGATCGTTTTATTTTTTTCACTTTTTTTTTTTTTGACTGAATCATGTATGTATAATACGTGCCCTCTATGTTGATTGAATGACGATAGTAGTTTCAGGATGGGAAATGCATGGAAACGATTTGAGTAGTGTACTTGAAAATGCCACCGGATACAAACACGGCGTGGTCTGACCCATAAATCATGACGAGTATTTTTGTCAAATTTTGATGCTCTTCACGATACATCCCTGCAATTTCAAAGACGAATTGTTTCTTAATCCTGGGGCTTTTCTCGTGGCTCCCATTTAAAACAGATATAAAATTTCCGCCAACTCTCAAGAATATAAACTTGTACACAACATTTTTATAATTTTGTGAATCATTAATTTTTATTTTTAAATTTTAAAAAGAAAAAATGGTTGAACTTTTTCCAATCATATCAAATGTTAAACAGATAAATTAATCATGAGATCCAGAAGATTTCAATTAAATACCACCAAACAAGACTGTTTTTATGCACTGCAAATAATAAACGGATGTTAATTATGATTTAATTAGTTTTCATCCAAAGAAATAAGGCTGAAATCGTAATAACCACTCGGTGTAATAAGACACGATCTGACCGATTCCTTATTCTGCGATGTTCGCCGACAAGTTCCATGTAAGCGCAGAATTATTATTTATTTACCGTTTCTTTGATTTTCCGCGTTCCCCGGCTGGCCACTCACGCTTTATTTTCCGGATCCCCTTTAATTGTTTCGGTGAGAAGCGCGGTAATTGCCTCGCTACCGATCCTTGTTCTGACGCGATCTCTAACTTTTTTTTTTCATTCCACGTTTTTCCAATCCTCCACTCTGTAACTGTAAACGACAGCGAACGCCGATCGCAACTATGAATATGCGCTCTTAAGGTGAATCTTCACGGAGCGTAATTAAATCGGGGCGTTCATCAATTACTGTACTTCCGCGAATAAACATTGAGCTCGCGTACACACTTGGATTTGTGTTTCAATGTCTTCTAGCGATTGCATTGTGTTTCGCGAGGGGTTCGTGAAGACACTTCGTATACAGCGCACATTGTTCGAGGAATGGAAAAAAAATGTTAATCAAGAAAATGACGTCCTCTGTAACCGCAACACCTGCGCGTCAGGTGAAATTTGAATTTGCAATCGTCGGAACTTTTGCCAAAGCAAAAAAAGAAACATGTGACTCATATATACAGTTATATATGATACACCAATGTGTATGTAAATACATAATGTATATGAAATGTAAATTTTTGTGTCTAATACAAAATATAATCTTCTATACATAATTTTCATGTAAAATAAAAAGCCGTCTGATCACAGGTTGGAACCGCTCAAACTCTCCCAAAGTCTCATTCTATCAACATTTTACGGCAGGAGAGAAAAAAGAAGTTTTTCTTGCAAAGCTCACGTCCACGCTCAGACAATGGGGGCGCGTATAAGAAACTCGCGAAAAGTGGAAGGAGGAAAATGATAAGCGTGTTAAATGAATGAAAGAGAGCGCGGAAGAAAATGGCATCAAAAGAAGAGTGCACGCATTATGCATGTGGAGGAAGGAAGGAAACCAAGGCCGGCGAATTAAGGTGGAAAAGATAAGGGCCGAAAGCATAAAAAGATAAAGTGCCAGCCAGACTCGACGCAGCCCGTGTATTAATAACGCATCCGTCAGATGCGAGCTCGGGGGTAGGGATGGATGAACAAAGAAGGACCACGGTATACGAGACCATCAGCTTCTTTTCAACCCTTGACGGGAGAGAAAACGATACGCGAAAAAAAAAACGAGAGAGGGTAAAAAGAAGAGTGGAGTAAAATTTTCCACGTCAATTTTGCGTCTCTCATTACCACTGGCTCAAATTGAATGCGTAGATTTGGAAAAAAAAATTTTTTGACGCAAAGAAGAGCGGAGGTCTCTTTGGAAAAGCCAGAGGCTGCACTTCAGACTTCCTTTTTTCCTGTGCATAAAAGTGTGTGAGTAATTCGTTGGTGTGGGTGCGTGCAGACACCAACCGCTGGGACGCACAGAGTCTACCCATGTAGAAATTTACAAACGGCGGAGTACTGGCAGAGTACTACTGACGCTTGGCTGACCGTTGTCGTCGGACGCTGGGAAGGTAATGGGATGTAA
>JAPYZS010001252.1:0-17782 GCA_030522925.1 Trissolcus japonicus | reverse complement strand
GCTTCTACATTCCTTTGGCATTTTGTTTGTTGCCCGGAAAAACGACGGAAAATTATTGCGCGCTATTTTCCCACCTCGCAAATTATTGCTTTGAAAATTATAACGTGGCTTTCGATCCAAAAGAAGTCGATTGATGATTATGTTTATAACATTAATTGATCAATTATGAATTAGTTTTATTTTATGTATCACTTGTAAAAAGGTTTGAGTTTTGTGTTATTAAAATTGCCCAATGCGTAAAATACGCAAAAACATAAAATGTGTTTAACTGAGATTTCATTCGGCGCAACTGCGTAAAAAAATTTTCGGCTCAAATGCATAAAAAAATTTTCGGCGCAATTGCATGAAAAAAATTTTCGGCGCAATTGCATGAAAAAAATTTTCGGCGCAATTGCACCCCTACTGAACGACAATTTTTTATCAGTTTTTAAAGGATCAGTGCAACTGAGTGCGCCCCTTTGAAAAGATGAATAAACTCGAAAAATATTAAATTTTTTGCAGAAATATTTATTTTAGAAATAAATCAAACAATTTTCGCAGTGGAAAGCAAAAACGAATACACGCAGAAATAAAAAAAAGAATTTTTTTTCGAAGACGAAAATTGAATTGAGTCTGAATCCCGTTAATTAAAACATTTTCTCGTGACGGAAATATTGAAATCGAATAATTAGAATGAGCCTGAAAAAAAGCGAGACTACAATGATCAATTTTCACACGTTATACAATTAACGTGATGCAGTTCTCGACATAACATGTCAATTACGCGTAAGCAGGGGAAAAATGCTCCGAGGTAGACGTTAGATGAGATGGGATTTTGAAAAAAAAAATGCCGGATCAAGAAGATGAAACAGAAAAAAAACGTCGGAGGCAAAAAATTGCGTTGAATCATACATGGGCGATTGTAACCGCGATAAAATGTTGATAAAACGCGATTTGTCGGGTAAAAGACTTTGGTGTTCGATCGGATCGTTTAAGTATCGCCGCAGCGTCGGTCGTACACATTGGATTTGGTATGAAATTGCCACGATATCAAATCCCTGCCATCGCCTGTGAAGAAATCATCAAAGACCGCATTCATCATCGAACAAAGAACGTAGCGAAACATCCGGTGACTTTAGAACCGATTTCATCTTTCATTATTCCGCCAACGAATTGTACCTTATGCAATACAACGCATGACTTCGCGTTCACCTTGTCACGAAAAAATTAGGAAAAAATAACCAAAAATGGTCAATTTAAAACAGAAATGAAAATCTTTCTGATAAACTTGCTGTGATGGTATGCGTAGTTACAACTTTTTAAAGTGATTATGCGTGTTAGACACATTTTTCATTAAATTAAAATATTTTTTCGTGACATAAACTAGTTTGTATGAGTCAATTTGTGTGACAAGATATTGTGGTGTGAGTGGTGAACAATTGAATGCTTTGATTCATTGGGTGTGATCAAGCTTTCAAATCTGTGTGATGTCTGTGTCGTGAGTGCGACTCTGAGTCATTGAGTGTGTTTATGGTTTTTAATCTGTGTGATGGTATGTGTGGTGACAATGTCTCTGAGTCATCGAGTGTGATCAAGGTTTCAAGTCTGTGTGATGGCAACGACTCTGAGTTAATTTGTGTAATGATCAAATTCTAAGCTAACTTAAAATTTTTGCGTGTGTGCATGATGGAACCTGAACTATACGAGTTATTTGTGACCAAGAGTTTGAGTCTGTGTGATGCTACGTCTAGTGAAAGCTTGTGTAAGTGAGTATGTGTGATAATTCAACTCTGGGCTGGAACAAAATATTTAAGCATGTGTGATATACGCTCAGTGATAAGAGTCAATTTGTGTGATATAATGAAGTAGTATGAGTATGAGTATTAAAAATTTATGTCTATGAATCATTGCGTGCCGATTCAATATCAATCAATACGAGTGATTTTCACTCAAAATGACATTTGAAAATCGATCGCATCATAACCAAAAATTGTATGAATTGACATACGATTATTGATTTTTTTTCGGGTGATTTTTGTAACAGATTTCTCTCTTTGTTCTAAATAAAATTATTAATCATCGGCATCTGATAGCAATCTTATAGATTTTCGAGCCAACAACAATACCACAACAAACATTGAACTTTGATGGATATTGTGAACTGTTAAGTAATCAACTAACTTCGATCTAAGTTTTGTGCAAATTTGTAACTTAATCTTCAATTAAGCTAATTACCGTGTCTTCGGATGAGGATTCAGAGTTCAGCGGTGCAAACTCAATTATGTGTTCAGACAATCTAAACATAATAGACAAATCTAAGTCTTCTTCTCCTAAACTTTTTTTTCGTCAGCGGCTAATTTTTTGTTTCAAGTTACATGCATTACATTCATATGAATTGATCAATAAAAGTTGATAAATCAAGAATGTTTCACCGCATGCTATAGATCGATCGAGGCGCATAATTTATGAACATCTGCACGGAGATCACAAAATATCTTCGAATGTTGAAACGTTTTCCAACTCAATCTCGTACATGCTCATTAAATAAATTAAAGTTACATGGAATGCAATTTCTGACAATAATATGATTAATAGCATAACATGAGGGCTAATGATCATGACGATCCCAGAACATCACCGTAAATGACGCATCGATAAGTGTGTCAACGACAGATTTTGTGGTCAGTTGAGAGTGGTTGGCCTAAAAATTTTCCGCGATTCAAAATGGTGTTTGATTGTCATGCAGGTATGCACTGAGTGCATTGCATTCGTTCGTAACTTATAAGTATTATTCCTTTGCTTAAAGTGGTCGTATAAAACCTTTAATTTTAACTAATAATATTAATTAACGGATAATTGGTCATCTGTCGCCTGATAATCCGACAACTGTCAAAATTTGTCAGGCGATGTGTTATGATCTATAAGCGCAGTATTCAGCGCAACTTTTAGACATTTGCAGAAAATCCGACCACGCTTGAGTAAAAATAGGTAAACGTGAAATATACCTTCAGAGGCTGTCAATTTATAATAACAAAAGTTTTGAGAATTTTATGTAAAATACTTCCACATTATTCAGTAATGTTCTACGTATTTTCCTTCAATTTTTCTTCCCGTGCATCGATTTTTAGATCTTTGAATAATTTACAATCACAGAATACACCAAGAAATTTTTCTTAACATTCATAAAAATGTTTTCTTATCTCACCATTTCAATAATTGATTTCTCAATTTTTTCAATGATAATTTAATAATGTTATTTTAAATGTGTAATAATATTTTGTTCACTTGAATTTCCAATTCAATCTGAATTAAATTTGAATTAATAATCTTTTTATCGTGAAATATACAGAGTTTGTTTGGTTTTACCAACAAATTTAGAAACTTTATTATCCAGTTCACAACACTGATTCAACAAAAAATATTGTTACGTGTTGCGAGACACAAATTCGAGTTCTCGCGTTCGAAATAAATGTCGCGATCTTCATCTGTCAGTTTTGACAGTTCAGTTGTTTTTTTTTTTTTTTTTTTGAAAAGTCAGTCTGGTTTTGATGGCACGCTTAAAAGCTCGATTGAAAACTTTATAATGAGCCTAAAATAAATAGTTCTATTTTATAAAACGAGTGGGTTTTATTTCGCTGCGGCGCCTATTATAAGAAATACTGTTAGGAATAGTGTCATTTGTAGAAACGAAGATTTGTGCCAAGAGAGTGTCAAGAGTGTAATGCGAGGTAGACAAATCAGAGATTAAGTCTTTTCATAACCGAAAGTTATGATTAAATTCGATGCGGTGCTTAAAGTTAAGCGAAGAATGTACGATGGTCTGAAGTTCTACGACACAAATTAGTGAGTAATTTGTACAAAAATCGATTGCGATGGTGCACCGATAATTAAATTTGATTATGAAAGGAATTTCCAGATGACAGAATGTGCACACATTTTTCGCAGAGCCGCAAGAGATTTGGGATCAGTCAGCCAAAACCGAGATGTAAAATTTTCGATGATGTAAGCACGAAAATTTGATGATGAGTTATAGCCATTTGAAAAATGGGATTTAAATTTGGTGTTGCAAAAACGAAGGCCAATTACGATGCTTCTGCGTGTGTTCACGCCAATAAATCTGCAATAATGCCGCTCTCGCAGCGTCCACGATGTTGTAAGAATTCATTTCACGGTTGTACGAGAATTTCATTACACATATCATTGTGGTCGTCATGTTGATCGTATATGCGAGGTGTACTTTTCCCCTCCATTCCCGCGGCCAACCACAATTCATGCAAAATAAGATGCCCCGCGCGTTCTAATGCAAAGTAAGGCAGCAGAAAAAGAGTAGCGCACACGCGAGCACTGTTTGCAAAACAAACGAGCTGAGCACGCGGAAACTTTCACTCCATTCAAATTATTGACTTAATGTTCTGCGTGAAAAATTTATTAAATTTCGCACTGACGAGACAGTCCATCGGCTTTTGAAGCATGGCTCTTTTGTTAACGCCACTCCATAATTTCACTTGCACAAATTTGATATGCAAATTCTGTTTTCAAAGAGATTAATTTTTTATCAATTCAAAGCAAAATTACGCAAATGCATCGCGGTGCATCTTTCCTATGGCATCTCAATGGATATTTATAGCTGAAGCTCCCGAGCAAATATTCATTCGACAAGAAGAAGACGCAATTCCTTGCGAGGTCAATCGATACCGAGAGCAACAATCATTATATCGTCTACTTAAAAAATACGAAATTTTGCAAAAAAAAAAAAAAAAAAATATTGCAACATGATGGTATGAGCAACGAAAAACAACTCTAGTAGTTTCTCAATAAATTGTTCGCTGATGCAAAAGATTGTTAAACCGACAACGAGTAAAAATCTTCAAACTCATTTGAAAATTCCGATGTTTTGCACAAAAGTTGATCGATTCGTGGTTTAGGTATCATGAAAATTTCTGTACTTTCTCAATGATTTGCAAATTGGAAAATTTTTCGTGAAAATATTCGCATTGCAAATGCAATATGATTCGGGCCGTTAGTTTTTAAGGGGCCAAGTCCACTGTTGGGACAGAGGACTGTTTTCTATGTAAATAACTTTGTAATAAAAAAAATGTGACAGTTGAAGAGCCGGTCGCGACGCAACAGTTTGATTGCCGATGTGTTGTTGATGAGAATTAAGTATCGCGTTGCAACACTGTGTATCGGAGGATGGACTGCCATTTTGACGAGAAAACATTCACGATGGCGAATAATGGTCCACTTGTGATCGACAGTATGCTTTCCCCTCCGGCTTTGAATATAATTTTGTAATTGATAGTTCGTCATAGCATGACGTCACCTAACAGCTGAGAACAACAATCGAGATCGGGCGATAAGAAATTGCAGGGTTCATCGTTTTGTAACATGTTGGAATTAGTTCAATCGACTTAGATCAAATCTCAAGGAACTTGTGATAATGATCTACCCAATCGTTTTGTGTTCGACGATATTTATTTTAAAAATGAAACACGATTTAGCATTTTTCTCGATTGTCTTCCAGAGAAAAAAGGCAACTCAATTTGAACGAAAGTTTGCCAGAGGAACGAGGCGTCGATTGAACGATAAAAAGTATTTCTTAACTGACAGGTCAGTCCTGTGGGCTACCAATGAAATGTATCGTAATGGAATTTTCATAGATGTACGATTGGTTTTATGCAAATGGTTGTACGATGAGCGAATAGCTAGCGACTGAATAAGTAAGGTCAAACGGAGAGGAAGGTTAGTCGAGGACGGTGCTCGCAGTGTGTGTAGGTGGCGGTACCATCACTCACGCCGCGAGTTATTGTCGCTTGCGTGCGAAACCGCAAAAGGGACCGACGGTGCACCCTCTGGGTGTGCCTCTTTAATGTCACGGGAGCAGTTTCAGCTCTTCTCAATGCCGTATGCGACCAACGAGTAGCCGATTGTTTGTCGAGTATCCTGACTTTTATTACGATTTCTTCTTCATCGTTTTAACTTTCTAATGTATATTCAATCCGAATGACTCGGATTTTTTTCAGAACTCGATGATTCACAATTGAATGGTTCTCAAAAGTGTGCTATAATTGTTTTGCTATGATTTCTGAGTTGTGCATTCGTCAATAGGAGCGAGCGCGTGTGATCACAATTTTGATGTGTGTGATGTGAGTATGGGTGCATATAATTTAATATAAGTCATTGTGTGTGATGGGAATGTCAGAGTACGTGTGATGGGAGTATGCGTGCATAAGTTCTTAAAAGTCATTGTGTGTGATTTAAATGTCAGTATATGTTAAGAAAATACAACCGTCAATATGAGTGAGTGCGTGTGATCACAATTTTGATGTGTATGATGTGAATATGTGTGAAACAATTAATATAATTCATTGTGTGTGATTCAAAATTCTATTATGTGTGTTTTGACTTCATCTGCAATGATATCAATTAGTTATTCTGGATCATCGCATGTGATAAGATTTGTTGACATGTGTGATGTCAGTAAATGTGTCCTAATTATCATGAGTCACTGCGTGTGACCAATATGTTATTATGTGTGATGTGACCATAACTTCTTATTGACATGAATTATTTACGAGCCATTACGTGTTATCAAGATTTTCAGTCCTTACAACGTGAGTGTGTGTGATCTAATCATGGTAATTAATTGTGTGTGATCATCATCGTGAGTATGTATGACAAATTATTTTAAATAAACTGTACACTACAGATTACATTTAATATATTAAACAATTTTTTGTGGTATTTTGAAGTTTGTTTTAGCATATTTCACTATGTTATTGTGTAATAAAATTTTGAAACCCAGTCACAAAATCAAATTCAGAATTAATTTTCCGTCAATTGACAAAAAATTCAATTAGCATATTTGAAACAACAGAATCAAGCTATAAAGCTCATTTTAATTAGTAAAATATAGATTGACTCAATAATGAGGAAACATTATTCAAAAGGTACAATAAAATTGGAAACTGAAAATATAATCTCGTTTCAGATATGGACCGTTACGACATCAAACGTTTGATTGCATTAAGAAAATAACGATAATTTCAGCTCAAATTAGTATCAACTTTTTATAAGCACAATTTACATGACACGACCGTTTCTTCATAGGGTGTAACGCGCTCGCTTGTCTTAAACTTTGTGACTCTTAGGCTGATGAATATTCAATGGTCCCTGTTCTCTTCGTAGCAAATACAAAAGATTGAACGTTAAAGTTTTAACAATGTTTAGTCATAATCTGAAAAGCTGAAACTGTAAGAAATCTGTTGTGGAGCCTTTACTACGCATTACCCGGCAAACTTTGCTCGAGTTGGCTTCTAAAAAAGACCCCTAGGTCTCGTACAAACGTATATATTTTTTCAACATTCGATGGTTGTGAATACATGATAGAAATTTCACTAGCGGCACACTCGCTTTGCATTATCTATAGGTTTATTTTTACAGCTACCGCGTTGAATTTGTTCCAAATTTTTCTTCGCTTATGAAAAGAAAAACTCTGTTTTGGAGAATCGGTGGGAAAAAAATAACATTATCCGTTTTACAGTTTGTATAATTTCGTTGAAGAGAAATAATAAAAGGATGTTGAAAATGGACGTGGTCACAAGAGTTCGGGGACCAGGCGA
Organism: Trissolcus japonicus; assembly: GCA_030522925.1. Taxonomy (NCBI): domain Eukaryota; kingdom Metazoa; phylum Arthropoda; class Insecta; order Hymenoptera; family Scelionidae; genus Trissolcus; species Trissolcus japonicus. The sequence goes on along the minus strand of JAPYZS010001252.1, from coordinate 10,181 downwards.
AGATCAATCACGCTTCGCAAACGACTCAACGAGAATGTCCTTTACGGGTGGATTTCATTGTGCGAGGCATTGTAGTCTAGGTAACCATTTCATGTCAAAATTGCTCTGTGTTTGTTAATGCCAAATCGTCAACAACAAATACATTTCCCTCTTTGAAAATGTTCCCCTCTCATTATTTTTCAATAAAATTAATCCACGAGTATCAAAAAATATCGATCAGGATCAAATTTTCGGTCGAATAACAGCGCTATATTCATTTTCTAAAATTACTTCGCGGATTTTTATACTGCTAACAAAAAAAATCGGTAATTATTCATGCAGCGTGTCAAAGCCATCGCGGTTGACTTTTATTTTCGACGGTCGCAAGCAAGATGAAAACGCATATCAGAAATTATGCTCATCCATATGCATGATCAGCGTTTGTTATCTTTTGTACGGCTATTTGTTGGTCGTTGCGCATATTTTTGTCTGATGATAGTAAAAAGCCGCGCTGAAAATGTTCTATCATGAATTTTTGAGCGCGCAATTTTATCTGGAATTAGCGATGTACGCGAGGTTATACGCCCGGGCGTTTCAATGCATCAAAATTTCCGGGATTGCATCGATTTTTTGTTCAAAACTTTTCAAGTGTCCGCGCGCGCCCTTTGTACAAAATATGACCTTAATTACTCTTCGCGGATAACTAGAAATCGTTTTTCGGTCGCGGGGTAATCGAAAGGAACAAAAAATCAACGAAAAAAATTGAAAAAGGTCGGACAAAATGGAAGAAGAACAATTGCTCACTCTTATATTCTTTGCTGTTACCTAAACGTATCGCGGAATTCGAACTCCAGTTGCGTGTTCTTCATTACGTTTTGCGGAAGAAGGGACGGAGATTGAATGAATCACTTCTACTCGCGAAATACGCAAAAAAACGAGATTCAGACGAACGAAACTATTTTCTGTAATATCCGTTGGGATTAAAAGTGAATGTATTGTTGAATATACATATAGCAAACAAATTGGTTTGATAGTCCAAGCGAAACAAAGCCCGGGTTCGTTGAAAAACTTGATCGATTTAAAATTATGTAAAAAATGTGTGATCAAAAAATACTGTAGTGAAAGCTCGCAGATAAAATTATCTTTACATTTTAATTGATTGACCCGCTTCATTTACTCCCATTGTTTATGTTTGACAAGTGCAAAATGTCAGAATATGTTGGTCAAATGCCAAGAAGTCATTGAACAAATGAGCTGGTTATGTCCAAAATTACTGCTTCATTTTCACGCGGGCGCTCTGCAGCCATGTTGCACACCATTGCCATCACTTCAGGTTGCAATTAAATTGAGTAGTCTGTAGAACATTTTGAAGTGACTAGATGTCGCTGGCTTCAGGATACTTTATGCCATCAGTCCTGTGTGATTAAATGTGTTCTATACTTGTGCGAACCATTCGGCGTCTGTTTCAAGTCGGTGAACTAAACTCTGTTTTTACATACTTCTCAAAAATATATTTTACTGAATATATTATAGTGATAAACTCAACTTATTTATCAGAAGTAATGAAAAATAATTTATGTGTAATACTCACATACGAATCAGTGTGATAATCATATTTGAGTCAGTGTGTGTGATCCTAGCATTTGAGTCAATGCGTGTGATCCTCGTATTAGAGAGAGAGAGTGTGTGTGATCCTCGTATTTGAGTCAGTGTGACACTAATGTCCGTGTGAGAGTATATGTAAAAATCATAATCGAATCTTTGTGTATGCTTATATGTATGATACTAATATGCGTGTGATTATGTGTGATAATCATAATCGAGTCATTGTTTATGAAAATTGTTTCCTAAATATAACATGCAATTCTCATTTGACTGTGTGACTGATATCATATACAACCATTAAGACATTATAGCAAAAAAGTCACACGCATTGACTTATATGAATGGTCGTATCACACGTACCCACATCTTCTACTTTAACCTAATAGATCAGTCACACAAACTTGTGATATCCTGTGAAATTGGTCAATAAATTCTTTTTCTACAAGTATTGTTTTTCTGTTGATCCTATTTGAAAGCTCCATACCATCTTTACCGATGGTATCGAGCTCCTCACCAATTCTCAAGGACTATCGTTTTATTGTAACGCTTCAAATATAGCACTTCCTACGCAACCGAACTTCTTTTAATATATAATAGCATTTCTAATGACTGAGATTTAATTTCGATGGCTTCCTACAACTCGAATTGCAAAGAGAATGACTAAACGAAATTCGAAATGCTTGGCAGCCGGGAGATGAAAAGTTAAAAAGTACTCTTCATGACGTTACTGAAAAGGCAGGGTCTCCTATTTTATACGATCTTTTTGGAAAAACAGCAGTCACGTGTGTTGCAGTGGAATGAAATTATAATAAAAATAATCGCATCAAACGTACGTCTCGATCCTCCTTTCGTTTCCGTTGAATGAGGTATTTGCGCTGACAGACATTCGCACGGGCTGAAGGATTCTTTCAAAAAGCTCCCGTGAAAGATTTAAATTAGCGGAGCGTAGTTCAAAGAAGACAGTTATAGGAATGGATTTTTTGAGTGTTGATGGTCGGTAGAAAAATTTCAAGCAGAATTGTGAATCGTTGATTCGTGTAAATGACTGCTGGTGAAATATTTCTTGAAATTATGATGATATTAAATTATGAAAAACGTCAAATGTATGATTTAACTGACAGTTTTTCGGATGGATTAAATTTGATTTTCATTTTTATCAGTGAAATATTCAACATTTATCCTACGTCTCCACTCCACGAGATTTATTTATGATATGGAACTTTAGGTTAAGTTTCATACAGAAGGCTAGAAAAGTGGTTGCAATAAATTTTAATATGCCAATATTAATTAAAGATATCAACAAGATTGACGAAAAAAATATTTTCAAACAAACTGAATCAATTTTTTTTACACATAAATATACTCTAGTAAAAACACATTTATTGACAGTTTATTGGATTGTGAATTACTTCTTTTCGTGAATTTCTATCAATGAAATTCTCAGATAAATTTTTTTCTTCTGTTTTCAATCGAAGGTTCTGTACGTTTCGACAAATTCGCTACACATTAAAAACAAATTATTTTTGTTATGTGATAAATGTTTCTCCTTAAAAAAAGTAACTCGGAATTTATGAATTCAAGAGTCAACAAAGCCGGAGGAATTTTGCGCGACGATATCGGCGAATAGCATTGGTATCTGTTGCGCGGACACCAAAGTTCACGTTGTGCCATTTCGCGAGATTTATTTGGGCCTTGAAAGGGAAAAAATCGCGGGCGGGTTCGGAGAGGAAAAAGGTTAGATCACTAGATTGCGATACAATTAGGAATACCTCGCGTTTCTGGTTATTGTATTGTAATGTGCCGACACATTGGATTGCTTTTCATTCGTTCATAAAATGAGTCCAATGTGGAACCTCGTGGGAGTAAAAACACCTTGCTCGGTATTTGTTTAAGCGGTGATCGATTATGATGTCAATCATCATCCGTCAATTATTCGCCGAACAATCAAATTTTATTCATGACAACAGGCAATTACGAGTTTCTGTATTGTAATTTTCAACGATCAATTATGCATAAAAAGGCGCGATAAGCCCCAAACTGCAAATGGCTATTCATATTCAATAACATTATTGCGTTTTTCTTTGGCTTATTATTTTTTACTTGTTTCTTGGCAATATATCATTGCAGAGAAAATTATCATATGAAATAAAATTTTACTATAATGTTTTCAAACGAAAGTGATAAAATGTTCCATAACAAATTTGATGTATGAAATAACTCATCGAAATGAAAACGAAATTACAAGAATCATCTGATTGTGTAGGATTTCTCGTGTTTTACATTCGTCTACTCGCAGGATAATTGTAATAAGTTATACTTTCAAACAAACGTCGGCAGGATTAATAGTCGGCTTATTAAACTTGCATATAAATAAGAACGCGCTCTATTAAATTTGTTAATATGCTGCAATGCTGATGTTAAATGTCAGTCGTTAGCTAAACTTTGCGCCGGAGCCTCTCGGGTCATAACATCGTGTATTCTGGCATAAACTAACAAATAGTGCCAGATGTTAGCTAAATGACGGCCTATCCTACGTAGTACTATTTATCTTGTCCAACAAAATAGGTTGCAGTTCCGTATAGTTGCAAGTGTTCTGAAATGCAAACACAAAACAGTTTAAATTTAATTAACTAAACTAATTATAATTTGCTTCATTTGTTTATCAACTCCTTGGCGCACTTACCCTTTTACTCATATCTCAACCCGTAATTCACCCCCGGAAAAAATAATTTCCATCCATTTGTCATTGTGACGAAAAATAAATTACTAATTTTTTTTTTCAATTTTTTTTTCTCATCTTGCAAATTTTTCTATTGGTAAAACTGTTTTATTCAGCAAAGTTTATTATTTGATAAATTCCAACTATGCAGAGTTCTCAACATTGCACAATTTTCCATTTTGTAACTTCATTCACTCGAAGTTATAACTCAGTCGTTCATTTTGTGTTTGGAGTAAATTTTTCATCATGACAATTGGATCCGTTTTGCGTTTATGTTTTTGACAGTTTATAACAACCCTGTGAAACTGTCTGGCTGGCAGTCAATAGAACGATACATGGCCGGAAAAGGCACACGAAGTCAATGTGTTTAGCACGAGCGACATGTGTCGACTTCATCCTTCTGCTGCGACATTGACCAATGTCACGCATCCATATTCTTGTTCAAATGTTTCATCCCAGTCTCTTATACGAGCGTATTTATTATGTATTTTTACATTTCAAACTTGAAACTTTGTGAATCCCCTGCGGTCTGTCCTGCCATCACACAACTTTTGAGTTTGCGCATTTTCATGGAAGACAGAATAAATGTACAAACCAAGTTTACAGTCAACATGTGCCCTTTGCATAAATAAACTTTATATAATTTTTATCTACACTTTTGTTTTATTAAATTTGCAAACAAATTTTCAAGATTTTGATAACAGTTACGGTAACACTAGAACTACCGAGTACATCAGTTTGATGTTTTTATATATTCAATCGTCAGCCAATTCGATGTATGTGGATTAAAAAAATATCCTTTGGTGAATTTTCATCATTTTCCGAGTACTTTCAATTGATACCAAATTTGATTGAAAGAAATTTGTTTGTTAAAAAATATCAAACAATCCACCTAAAACCACTGATACATCAATTTGATGTATTCTTATACGAAGTGATATATTTACACTGATAAAAATCGAATCTGTTGCTTCAACAATTGATAAAAGTTGAATACCAGCAACAACAGTAAATTTCAGTTGGCTTTACTGATGATTTCAGTTACTGTAATATCAGTAATTTCTTAGTTGACACTGAGGTCCAGCTGAAATCTCTGTTGTTTCCGCACAACAACAAACATAATCGCCGTAAAAAACAACTGCTTTTTATATTTACCATTTACTGATTTGTTCAGTTGCACATTTTGCACATATAATTCATGACGCAATTATAAATTCCGATTTATATTGTTTGATAAAAATACATAAAAAATGTTTACCTTTTTTTCGAATGTTTCATCAACTTAAGCAATTTAATTTTTAAAATATAAATTTTTCTTCTTTTTTTTTTAATTTAATTTTTTTAATAATTTTTATTATAATCAATACTTTGATTACTATGAATTACACAAAAATAACAAAAGGAAAAACGCTAATAATATAAGTCAATTCACAATTTAAAGATTTTATAACATATTTTGTTCCAACTGACTTAACTTGTGACAAAGTAAACTTGACAGACTATCATAGTTAATTCAACAGTGTTCACTGTTCACGGTCCGCTCAACAAAATGAGAAGTTGAATCGGCAGAATATTACAGATTTTTTTTCTCAGTGTAGACATAATTTTTAATTATAAATGTGTTTTCAAGTTGAAATTTTTATAAAAAAAATATCTTTTCTTTTGTGTTATTCTGTTTTTAATCTTATTTGGAACAAATATTCATCATACCATAACATATACATCGTCTGTCAGCAGACGATTACAAGACGTCCGGTGGTTTTATTCGTGTTAATACGTTCCACGTGTATATACCCACAGGAACGAAAATATATGCACAAATATATGTCAATACTTAGAAATTCTTAGAAATTCAGTTTTGCGTTTGAAATATAATTGTTTGTCTGTCAGATTTGATAATTCCGACTTGTAAATCATGGCTAATTGTGAATCGCAGTTTGGATTCCTTTTCTTTACTAACTTCTCGCTGAGTAGTTTACTTCAATTAAGAAGTTAGATGAAGTGAGTAGACGAGAACCGGTGTCAGAATCTGTCCCAATGCGAGGAAGGCTCGCCTTTGCTACTGTGTGGTTTAAATTGATTCAATGCAGAAAATCCTTTGCGTCGTTCGCTCTTCGTGGAGATTATTGAACGTGGCAAAAAAGAATTCGAGTACTAAAATTTTCTACATTTCCCTCTGTGTAAAATGTAGCGATAATTGGCCAATGTAAATATTGTCATTGCTGTTAATCTGTTTCGTTTTGTTAAGCTTTGTAAAATTAGTACGTGACTCTGAAAAGTGTTAACAATTTTAGTTCAAGTGTAAATATTTCCAGAATACTGTTTATGAACATAAAAATAAATAAATAAAACAAAAGAAAATTTAAACATCCTTCTTAATTCCACTATTAAATTTTTAGTATGGATTTCCTGTTTAAATATTCCCTCTGTTAAAAGAATAATAAAACCTGGGTACCATTTTATAGTCGGCGAATGAGCGAGATTTGCAAAAATTCATAAAAACAATGGCCTAAAATTCAGCGCGCGGTGGGCGATAGCTTTGACGTTGATGGTTTTGAATTTTTCAGAAGTACAATTTCCTTCTGATCTTGAGAATATAGTAGCCCTCTTAGGAGGCTTCGATTGTGCCAGCAGATTCGCCAATACATGTCTTATATCGCGTGGATGAAGAGATGAGAGCTGTAAAAGGAAATGGATCCTATAAATGTTTCCCGGACGAGGGGTCGGCGGTAAAACGAATTTACAGTTGCGACCACATAACTGCAATCTCATCGACTCTGCGGTGTGCTTAATGCTTGAGTTCACTTTAATCGCAAATAATTTGCGAAATCTATCCTAAATGCTTGCTCGGATTCTGTTATACTGCCGACATCCATAATCCTGACAGTTTTCGTTTTGGGAAGTTTTTTTTTCAAGACAAAATAAAAACGTTAAAAAATATATGATTTTCTTTATGTCTTTGGTTAAAATGGGCACAGAAGTTGGCATTTTACGCACGCAAGCGAAAATTATAATTAATTCTTGTAAAAAAAAATATAAAAAAAAACGGCTACCGATGGTTCTTTTAATTTCGCTTGGTCTCGTGTGACAAGGTGAAATTGCATTTTTTTCGAAAGAAATTAAAACGCGTTTGCGGAGTAGTTTGCAAAAGGTACATGTCAAAGCGACTGGCATAGGAGACGATTCGTTAACTCGCGCGCAATTCAACACACCACTTTTTAGAAAATGTTCAAACAGAACCTCATCGTGTAAAATCGCAAACCGACCTGCCGAGCAGAAGATCAGACGTATAACTATTTTTTCCTTACCTTTCTTCAAGTTCCTGACAAATTGTTTAAACAATTTGTCAGGTCCCGATTATAGCGTTCAGAGCTGCGGTGAAACTAAATGAAAACAATCCACGTTTAATTGTTAGAAACATTATTTTGTATTATACTAATTTGACAAAGTTGTCAAAGGTTTACGCAATTTGCATTGCCAGTTGGGTTCAAATGTTAAGAGACCTGAAAATGACCTGGTGGAAGTTTTTTCCCCAGCTGCTTTTAAAGGCACCCAGACGGGTCACATCAAAAGCTGATGTGGTTAGAATGTTTTAGATATCTCCGCGCTTTTAATTGGAAACGATTTGAAGGAGTAATGAGAAACACTTTCGCATGTCACAGTCGCAAGCTTTCATATTAATTTCATGCTTCTTGTGTCCTACAAAGAATTTTGACTGCGTTTGAAACTTTTCAAAATTTTAAAAATTAAAAATTTCTTATCAAAATTCATTTTCGCTCACCTAATTAAACTGTACGCCATTTTCTTCCAGAAATAATTGATTTTTCCTTTTTTTAACACATTTATCCTTTTATCATACATCAACCATCTCGTCCCATTCGGGATCAAAAACTGTCAAATTTTCTCTATAAATTCGAATAAGTGAAGCTCACTCGAAAAAAGACATGCGTACAATGAGTCCAGAGTTTGCCATCAATTACAAAAAGTGAAATTTTTTACTTACTTTGAGTGAAGATTACAATGGAAGTTTCACTTTTCGCTATTGGTGGAAAGACTTTGCACGTAAAGAAATGGAGGAGTAATTTTTACTAGGATTCGTAGTAAAAGTGTGACTGAAATACGAAACATGGTAATTTACTAGTCCAGTTTGTAAATTTTATTTTAAAATCACAATTTTGAAAATTTTTAATTTGTTATGGAATTTTATGTTGAGCCATGAGATATTCGTATTGTTTTTATTACAAGTTTATTTATTTCATTTTTTTATTCGGAAAACTGTTAAAGTTTAAGATCGACGAGTTTCGAACCCCGGTTTCTCACAGCCCCTCATGTGTGATCGCTCTAGGCCCCGAGCTGTCGGACCTAATGGAGTTAGGCGACATAGAGCGCCTACATACGTTAGAAGCAGTATGCGTGCGCACGATCTAAAAATTGTTATCCAGACAGTAAAATTTTGTATGTGCCTAAGAAATGTTCACGCCTATCTATTGTATTTTTCATCACTTTCTTCAGAAATATTATGTATTAGGCAGTCCTGTCACAAGATTCCTCGGTATCCTAGTAAAAATTAGTGCATCATTTCTTTCCGTGCATGGACTTATTCGAATTTCGAGAATTCTCTTCTCTTTCTTGTTTTTATGGAAACAAATATCAAATCGCCGACATTCCCACTTAAATTTGTCGACGCTGTTTTTTTTGTTTTAGATGCCTTTGTTTAAAGTACAAATTGAATGATTTGAACAGCGCCCCATGTAGAAAAATTGATGGGTGCCCAAACTTCACCATCGGGTCAAGCATGGTTCAACATTGGTTGACAATGGTTAGTGTTTGACTTGGCCCTAGTCTGAGCAAACCGTTGGGTAACACATGGCTAGTAAAAGACCCAATACTAAACGCCTAATCTTCGAATGATGTATACCCGTTGGTTGGCTAACAAACATATTCCGTTCATAAAAATACAAACTCATAATAATCCTAACAAAATTTATTCAAAATTTTTCATCAGTTATGAAAATGAATTCAAAGTAAATAAAAAATGATTGAACCAAATTTTAAAAAGTTACAAAATAAAAACAAAACTCATAAAACAAACAAAACTGACTACAATTTTGCAAACTATAAAAATTAAAATAATAAAAAAACAAAACTAACCAAAATTTTAACAACTTATAAAACAAAAACAAATAATTGATCGACCGCATAATGCAAATCATTTTATTTAATGAAATTAGTTTTTTTATATGTTTTTTATTTGTTTTATAAGATCTTATGTAACGGAATACGTTTGTTAGCCAACCAACGGGTATTCGCCGTTTGGAGATTGGGCATTCAGTATTGGGTCTCTTGCTAGGCATTTGTTTTCCAATGGCCTGTCCAGACTAGGGCCAAGTCCAACACCCCATTATTCTATATGTTTGTTGTTTGTTAAATTTTATCAATGTGTACCTGTATATATCATGCACATGAAAAGTTTATAGTTAAGATTTCAGTAGACACATTTATATGGTATATGCGAACTTATGGAATAATTTTAAAAAACCACGATTTGTAGAAATAATTGTGACATAAAGTTGTACAAAATCTTGTACAACAAAATTTTTATTTTGTATAACTTCACCATACATTGCCATTACATTTAATTAAAACAAAAATTTGTAAATGAAAAAGTTCAATCATATTTAAAGTATCCAAACTAAATTATGTAAATCATGTCAACGATAGGGACCTGTTGGGGAAATGAGAATACTCGATGGTTGACAACCAAGCTAGAGCCACGCAATTGCCAATTTTAACAAACGACTGACCCTAAAAATCGGTAAAATAATCATAAATCGCTCAGTTAATTTTGAATATAAACATTAAATGATTAACAAAAATT
>JAPYZS010001251.1:0-17795 GCA_030522925.1 Trissolcus japonicus | reverse complement strand
TTAACTTGCCAACATTGATTCGACCTTGTATACACAACCGATCCGACGTTGGTTCAACGTAGTTTTCTAATGTCGTCTGCTGACGTTGACCCAACGTAGAAACAATTGCAAAGTCGTCTCAACGTTGGCTGTTTCTGCCTGGGTACGACCGTATTTTTCTGCTTAGAATAATGTTATTCAAGGAGTTTTCGTCTTAAATGGTGGAATGTTAATCGTAACAGTGTGAAAGTAATCAGTGATATTACCAAAAGTCATAAAATTCCAGGACAGAGATGTAAACAAAATACACTTTTGTTTTCGTTCAAATAACTCTTCTGTTATTCCATTTTACACTGCTATCTCGCGAGAATGCAATCCAAGTTTTATTAGATTCATGTTTAATGCTGCTGTAAGGCGACATCGGGTTCGTAATTCAAGAGTAAGATTTTATTACCGATTTAACTTGAATTCGACACAGGAAATTTGTTACAGCATTAACATGAACGTATCTCTTTCCACAAATCAATAATTCACGAGATGCACTTTCAAACGTATGACAAACTTGCAAGAAGAAAATAAAACAAAAAAGAAAACTAATACAAAAAAAAGTAAAAAAAAATCATCACAAAATGACGATTTTAACGAGTTTATTATGTTTTCCGCAATTTTTCAAGTACTATTTTGGGTGTTGAATACAGAAAGAATATCATTGAGCGTTAATCAACGTTATTTCGACTTCGAGTGCTTCTTCAAAGTGTTGGATCATGCTCGAAAACAAGTTGCTTCGCGTGATACAATGTAATTAGAGTTTGGTTAGTTTTCAATAATTGCCTGCCGGGTTAATGCGGCCTGTCCATAGCTAGTTTGCTTGTCAGTCGATAAGTCGGCCACTGCCTTGAAAACTAATTTGCTTACCTTCAGGATTAACGTCTAGCAATGCAATATCGCGTCGCGTCTTGTTATTGGTCACAGTTCAAAATCGTACTATTCTCTTAGCTGACAGTTTTCATGACTCCTGAAATATTTCAAATTCGTTTTATGAAAAATTGAAATGAATGCCGCAACGTGTTCTGCAGTTTACATGAGCACAAGCTGGAATTGAGTTAATCGTGTTAGGGTTTAAATTACACGTTCCCACACGGACGAAAATATAGGCAAAACATGTAGACAAATATATATTTTGAAATATATGAATAATATATTTCATAAAAAAATACAAAATCAGAATATAAAAAATATATATTTTAGGGTATATTTTTTGACTCGTTTTTTTTCAATAATAAAAAAAATATTTTTATTAACAAATTATTATTACTATTGTTACTATTTTATTAAGTTTCAAGTTTTTTAGCTATGAAAGCTACACAATTAAACTCATATGTTTGTTGAAAAACTAACATAAATTTTCGAAGATTCGATCCGACGCCTTCCATTTTAGTAGTCTGATGTCTTCTCCATTGGACCACGAATACATTTAAAGTTACATACCTCAATAGGAAAACTCACTCACGAATTCATTATGAAAATATAAATATTTTACATTTTTGAATATAAATTTAGTTATGAAAATATATAGGTTTAAAATACAATTATTTTATTAGTAAAATTATTTACTTTGCACATAAATTAGGGTATATACAAAAATAAAAAAAATTATATTTTTGGATATAACTTTCAACGTTTTTAAAAAATATAAATTCATTATATATAATGGATTTATAATTTTTATATAATATATATTTTGCCTATATTTTTCGTCCGTGCGGATTTCTTTAAGATAATTCGCATTCAACATATTTCATTGTTGATATAAGATAATTATAATGTGCAACATCGATAATTTCATTCGAACTAGTTTCATTCCTTAGTAACATAAATTATACAATATTGAAAGTAGTCAATGTTTTGTTTTAACTTCATTTGAAAAACTGTTCATATCAAATCGACATTTAAGCGGTGATATTTCAGAAAATAATTACAGCGCCATAAAATTGTCGGCCGTAAGTCGTGAATCATAATAGCTGCATTTTAAAAGCACTGCATCATATAAAAGATAATTTTCAGCACATAACAAAATTTTCTTAAACTGCTTCGCTGCAGATTTAAAGGATACACCAGCCGCAACGACTTGTATCCTTCTTCATAGAGTCACGAAATATGGAGATAAGTAGTTTCTGCTGTAAGCCAATATCTGGAGAATGTGGCGTTCCCCCTGTTCCAAAATTGCGGGAACCTTTATTTCAGCGTGTGTGTTGTGTCGTCGCATGGCAAATGTAAAAAGCAGGAAGATACCGCGAGTGCTCTGTGTGTGGGCACACTCTCGAGGCTTCATAAATTATTGCGACGGCTCCTTTGCTACGAAAGTTTTTCGCGGCGAAAATTTATTCGCCTGCAGTTAAAAGTTCTTTGCCACGGCAGTTCACATGTGCACGTGACGTATATAATCTTGTTTACAGATACAAAAGTCCTACATGAATGAGTTGCTCCTGCGTCATTGAGTAGGTGAAGCTAGAGAAATGACGTGTCTGCTGGAGAGTGCCTCATAAAAGTTTACGGCAATGTCAGATGCATTTAGTTGTTCGGACGCCCTAGTCGAGGTAGCCGACACACTTTGATACCAAAATTTTACACTTTACGTATTCTGCATTTTTTTTCCATCCCTTAACAGGTTTTTTCCTCTCCAAGAACTCTTTTTACTTGGCCTTACTAACAAAATGTTGGAAAAAAACTTTTCCTAAAGATTAACGATATTTTACGTTTGCAAATGAGTTGAAACTGGATTTCTTTTTAATCCACTTACGGACATTCAAATTGTTGGATATCAAACTTTTCAACTGAATTAAACTTTCGTGAAATTCCCGCTACAATCTGTATTGTACCGTTGGCATATACAAAAGCATCATAATTGCATAATATTCGAATCATTCGGACGAATACAATTGAAATTCGTAATATGACTGAACAATTAATTATTTCGTTTCTGATGTATTGTTCATGAAAATGATACCGAAAAAAATCACAAGAACTCGAAGATAACGAAGTTTACATCCACTTGAAATTTGAACAAAGTAAACATGGTTAAAGGAATAAAACGTAACAAATTATTTCATGTGGAGAGGTACGTGAAAATACATCGTGTCAAAATGTGCTGTCTCGTATAACAAGATGCAAACACTATCTTGGTTTGCAGTAAATTTGTAACTTATTGTCGGATAACAGTGTCCTAGTTCTGAGAGTACAAAAGGGAGTGAACTATTTGGTCGTTTATTTCATTATACTTGTTCAACTCGCACAAGTTGATTTATCTGAATTAACTGCAGTTGATTTTTGTGATGAACATTTATTGATTAATTGTCTACAAAATTTCACGCCTAAGACATCGCCAGAAAATGAGAAAACAAAATCTACTCCTTGTGATAAATAAATTTAATTTAACAATAAATGAATAAATGTAGTGTAACAATAATGTTTTTAAGTGAATTTTCTTTCGAAATGAGTGTCCGCTTTCTATATTACGTTTTCATTCAAATTTGTTGAATGAAAATGAAGACATCATTTCAGTTGCAGGATATATTTCCCGGCGAAATTTAGCGCGTCAAGACTTTTGGCTACTTCTCACTGAAACAGTGAATTACGTGAGAGGGTAATATACTTTCGGCGACGTGAGTCCGAAAGAAAATGGTCTTTGCACGAAGGAGAGCTTACGTCGTTATAATTAACGCGCAGTATTTCAATTACAAAAGCATTTTCACGCCACGTCGAAAGTGCGCGAAATTAAACTTATCCGTTTGCACCTTCTTTTTTTCCTTCGAGACATGACGCTCGAATTTAATTGAAAAGAAAATGTTGAGCAATAATTCCACTTGATAGATTAGGAATTAATGAGAAAGAAACTTAATCAGGGATCAAAGAACAAAAGAATGATTTCGAACGTGTTTTATTCTTTTTTTTTATGGTACTAACTTTTACAATTGTTTATTTGTTAAGTTTCGTATTGTTAATCAAAGTTACACATTATTTCAATTCTTTACATCTAAAGTTTATCTGGACCTGGTCACCGGTAGAAAGTAACGCAAGTAGAATAGATGTGAGAATAAACGTCGACTTGGATCACTTGGAATATGCAGTAGCGACTGGTGGCAGATATTGATTGCCAGCACCGGCATCTAAGATCCCAGTGATAGATCCGACTCCTCTGTAGTCAGCGCCCCGACCTGTCGCCAACACAAAATCTCATTTATATGCAGTGTATGTTTGCGCGCGTTGCGCCATTACTGGCTGACCCGTTTTTGATGTATCGCGCCAGCATCGAGTCGATGAAACATATGACCAATACGCTTACCAACCTGAAATGTTGATTTCAAACCAACACCGTGACTTAAAACGGTTTATAAATTTATGGACCTTTCAAAAACATCGTAATGGATTATCGACAAGAATCTTTATTTTAGTATCCTTCAATAAAAAAAGTAGTAGACGATGATAATGCATTTTTGAGAACACTAATGGTCAAATTTTCAATGCCATGCTAGGAACATTTTCGGAAATATTTTTCAAATATTATTTCAGTCATTTTATTGAAATTTATTTTAATAATACGATCAAGATTTTGGTTCTGAGTAGGAGGATCAAACCTGCGGTATAATTGAAGTGTTTTCGTAGCCGTCAATACGATACAAGTCGCATATTCAATCCGATTGACAAAAATATAATTACCGCTTAACTAACTGTGCCTCTACAGCGTTCGGATGTACGTTCGCAGAATGAATCAATATCGATCGACTCTTCCTAATTGGAACACCCGACATGACAAGCTGTTATCCTGGTTACATTTCGCCGTCGACTTTTTTGCAAATGAGGGCACAATTTAAAATGCACCCGCAAGATTTAAATTTCACGTCAGGGTGTAGATCTGGTCCAATCATCGAGCCAATTCAGAGGTATCAAATTTCGAAGCTGGAAGTCGATACAGCGGAGTGTACCAGCCATTGATATGCTATAAATTAGCCGCTTCCTAAATTTGCATAGTTTTGAGCTGAACTATAGACCCGATCGATGCTATCTGCAGTTCCCTTCGACTTGGCTTTGTTTTTTTCTGTAATTTTTCTTTTATATCCAAAACCCTTCATTAGATTAGACGAAGTTTATTAATGTCCAAGGCTGTGGTCTGCCGATCCAAACTTGCTTACAATGTTGTCAAGTTCTCCCGGTTGTATATAATTTAACTGATCAATAAAGTGCACCTGACTAACTTCGGATCACAACTTAAGAATGAGGACTTCTGTAAATGTTTTCAGCTACAATTTGTAATGTTTTACTGATAATTTTCAAATTAGTAAATCAGTAAAAATAAATAATCAATTATAAATAATAAAGTTGAAATTTATTTGAAACATAAAAATCGTATATACGATTTTGGAGTGATCAATAAAACGGAACCAATTAAAATCATAAACTTGCGAATTGCGAGAATTGGCACACGTTGTATAAGCAAACAAGAACGCAGTAAAGTGTGGTTCAAAAAAAAAGTGCTATTACGGAGCGGAGCCAAAACATAACGCGAATGTATGTGCAAATGTTACTAACCTGGCTGGTGGGATGCGCTGCCAAAATTTCTCTGGTAGCTTGGAAACTGCGCTTGGCCCTCGTACCTAACATCTGCGTTGTATCCGTTGGAATCATCAGCGCTGTACCTTACGATCTGGGTCCTCGAGTCCGGCAGCAAAACGCGGTATTCACCGCGCACAAAGTTGCCGTCGTTGGATTCTCTTTGGACGTAGTCGTTGCCACTTGGAAGGTCACGAACTTCGTACTGAAAGTTGTAGGGTTTGAGCTGCGGAATGATATCCTGTTTAATATGACATATAAATACAGGCAAACCAAAACTCAATGTTGAATTATGAGGTTGAAAAATATTTGGAAATAAAATGAATATTATATCATCGTGTTAACTTTACTTTAACTCTACTCATAACTTGGGAGCACGGAAAAGTTTATCTTCAAGGTGTACCGTTAAAGGAATCTTCTGAAACTCGCCCTCAGACTGGACCATTTTTATTTGCTGTTCGGTAACAAAGTTGGTCCTTTGTTGAACATCTGTTTAACTTTAGTTAGACATCCAGTTTATGTCACAAATTAAAGGACTAGTGTAAAATTATTATTTAATATCTTTTATGTGCCCTACAGGTTACATAAAAAGTAGTTTTCTAAAATAAGCAATATACATATTTTAATATTGAAAATATCATTCCCTTCCAATTCACTCGCTTTGTACTTATACGACTTGTTGAAAACTCTCCTCGAACAGGGAAAATTTTTTTTCGTTATTAATTCATTCAAACAAAACAGTTCCATACGTTCTTACTCGCTTCACTTTTTTTTCACAACACAACTTGTTTAGCGCCACGATAAAAAATTGAATGAACGAATTTTTATGCGAATTTAACCGAACAATATTTGATGTATTTTTTATTGAAAAATGTAATCAAAATTTTTAGAATTAAATTTTGAACAGTCAAGAGAAAGTTAAAAGATCTTCATTTGGTGGATAAATTGTGAAGATTGCAAACCGTTATAAATGCCCTTTATTTGTGACAACTAATACCTACCTGAAGTCCGATTCCGGAAAGGCAATCTTCGAGGAAACTTGTGTTTGCAGTGAAATCCAATGGCTTTCGTATGTAACTGAACCTTCCCAATAATAATCTCCTGAGATAGTTACAGAGACTTGAAATCTTGCAGATTATTCTACATGATAATAATCTTGAGTTTTCTCAATGAAAAGAAACTGGCTTTATCCTTATTTGAAACTGCTTAAACGTCAAGTTGTGTATGACTTTTTTTTTGCGTCACAGCACAATGCAAATCAATATGAAAAACATACTTTTTCATTCCGCTTTGTGAACTTTCAGTTGAAAGAACATTTTTTACAGAGGAATATACGACAAAAAACGAAATAACTTTTGTTTGACACTTAAAGCTTATACCATTCAGTATTTCAGACAGTTGAAAAACGAACGACTCCTCGTCGCGCTTCATCGCCAAGTCTCTTTAACCCGTTTCTGGGTCACGTAATTCCTTTCCTTTCAATTTCTTTTATTTCCCCTGAAAGATTGAATTCTCATCGGAAAACGGATACATAAAAATCCTTAACTGATGAACAAATCATATCGTTTAATGAAGTTCGAAGTTACAAAGTGTGCAAAAGCCTGGCTCTCTACTTTTTTTTCTCTTTTATTCCCTGTCAACTTTTTTTTTGTATGCAGATATTGCCCGATGTCAATCGATTGCTCGTGCCACTCGTTTACTACCGATAAATGTAATATCCTTTCATTTGAGTTTCGTTCTTATATCCTAGCGACTATATGCGCTTTTTTTGTACAGTCCTCGTAGCACAACTACGTGATAGTTTTCTTTGAAGCACTTTGAACATTCATGGACGCATTGGCATCGCAATTGAATATTCATAGCAGAATGGTGGAGCAGTTTAACAACTTCAAACGTCGTCTGGTGTTTGAATCGACAATCTCACATTAGGCCGGTTTATTGAATTTTATATATTAACTACAAAAATACAAAAACAATAACAAAATGAAGTACACGTAAAAATGAGAAAACAAACGTTGAAAGAAACACTGAAAAGTTTGCTGTTTGATATTTTCACAAAGACCTGTGTGCATTACACGATTTGCTAATTCGTGAATTGCATTGCTATCAATGGCTGCAAATAAAGTGGCGCAGCGTTGCACGTACGTTTCGGCGCGCAGTAGTAATTTCCTTTATAGTCAGTCAACACGGGCTGCTTTGATTCTGTGAGCTTTTGCCGGACTACTGAAAATAAACTGCGTTTACATCTGGCGCTTGAGAAGCGAGGCCAAAGTTGTGGCTTTGATTGCTGAGCCCATTGGTGGGGAAACACGTTTGGGCTCTTGTTAGCCGATTTTTTCTTGCTAATATGACAACATTTTTAAGAGATATTTTCAGCTCATGTGCAGAATTATTTTTCTTCTTTGTTTTGTTCTTTTTTCTCTTCTTGCAAAGAGTACCGAACAAGTTGGCATCGTGGATTTAAACAAAAAAGGGAAGTAAGTCGCGGGTAAAGGTGCAATAATGCTAAGCATAGGAGTTGGCATAATTTATGTAAATAAATGTTTAAACGCGGAGAAAATATCATTGAAATATGCATGAAAACACGTGAACTTAAATTGGTAAAGGATTGGACAAAAAGAGAATTTGCGCAAAGGCGAGCTGAGTGCTGAATGGTAACGGCAGGCAACTTTCGTCCATTAATTAAAGCACATCAACTTTGCGAACAGAATTTCGTTGTGTCTTTGACTGCGGAAAGTAATCCGCTTTCCAGTTAGCATAAAAATAGGATAAAAAGCAGCGGGATAAAAAAACACACGGGGCCTTCAAATAAGGAAATACTAAGCTCAAAGAAAGTCTTTGGCGCCGGACACAAGCTGGATCTGATCCGACACAAACTTAGCTCGGGGAATGAAATCCCGTTCAAAATTTCGGATTGGTTTCAAACAACACATCGAAATTAGAACACACTCAATTATTAAATATCAACGTCAGAGGTAACCATCGTAAAATGACAATGTATTTTCCTTGGCCCTCTAGAACAATCAGTTTTTGATTACAAAATGAACTAGACTCCTTATTTTATTTATGTTACATTCCACTGAGTTCTGAAATTGGCTCCAATTTTACTTCAATGTATTAATGTAAAACATTGATATTTTAAATTTTTGAACTTTGTTCCATTAACATAATGGTCACTACATTCAATTGTCCTTTTCATTCATTCTGTTAATAAATGTTGTGTCAAAACGTTGGCTAATTAAAGCATATTATTTTTAGTACAAAAATATAATACAATGAAATTACAGAAATCACGTTTCGGTAATTGAAAATTCAATCACAAATTTAATTTAGATTTGTTTATAGAAAACTTCAAATATTGAGGTATGAAATTGGAACAAAAAAATAAAATTAAATTTAATGGTGATATTTTATTTAATTTTGACAAAAAATGTAATTTCATTTCATATTCTCTGCAAAAATCAGTACATTATTCATGTATTGTAATTTAATTTCATTCGTAGAATAATTTTGTTAGGTATAAAGTTTTCTTCCTTTTTGCTAAAATTTCTGTTGGATAAAAAATAAAATGTTATTTTTGGTCCAAAAAATTTTTAATCTTCACTCTATCATTTATAGAAGTGTACGTTAGCCACAAGTTTGAATCAATAGCAAAAGTAATAGCGAAAGCAATAGCAGACTTTCATTTTTCAATTACGAAAAATGTAAAGACAAAAAAATTAATCACAGGTTGGACGAAAAAGGTTTGTGAGCACGGCTCACCGTCGTGCTACATGCATCCAATTTGCAAGACAAACAGATTTTGCTTGCGAGATACAATTCAGAAAGTTATTTAAATATGGTTAAACCTCTCACGTAAGCGACGCTCGTTTTCCCCACTTCTGCGATCCGTAATTGCACGAAATTATTCGCATTATTTCGTTTGTGCGACGAGGATTTTCATGCGAAATCTCAAAACAAAGTTGTTGTGCGGGCCTTTGACTCTCTCAATATTACTCCAGATCATCGTACACCTCTCGTTGACAAAGAGTTAATTGCATTTTGGGTCTTTGTGATAAAGTCGAGTAATTCTACACCTACTTACGAGCAGAGGATTCGTCTAAATTAAGAAAAAAGCTCTTAAGCATATACTTCTATAATCCAGGAAAACATTTGTGCACAACGAAAATTCCAAGCAACAAAATTAAATTCAACCAAATACGTTACAGTGGAATGACCTGCCATCGCACGTGTCGCCATCTGAGCTTGAATTGTACAAACTATTCGATCAAGTTTCTATAAGCGAGATTTGAATTTTTTTCGGCGGAAAAGTTGGGATGAAATTAAGATCTGGAAGCACGTCATTTTGATCAAACGTGATAAGAAATGTTTGGTGAATCAAAAAAGGACAATTATTTTTCAAATAAATCGATTTTTAATTGTATTGTGCCGCCATCTATACGCGATCTATAAAAACCGTTTGGTCAAGTTTACATGATCGTGTTTTGTTTTCGTTTTTTCTCGGTCAAAATGTGAACAAAAATTAAACGTTTTAGCAATAAGGCAACTCGTCATTTTGAACAAATATTGTAATATATTAAAATAAATGAAAAATTAAATACTTTTTTCAAGCAGTAAACAAATATTGCGGGTCTATAGGGGTAATTTGAGGTTATGAGAATATCAACGAATTAATTCCTTTCATCCTAGATAACTAACCTTGTTCTCAAAATTGTATCCTTGGTTTTTCGAAGGGCTGGTCTGGTATCCGTAAGCTCCCGTAATGCCATTGGTAGGATAATTCACGAATCCCGGTGCTCCGTACAAATCTGTCGGTCTTCCTCGAAATCCTGTGCGAGATCTGGAGTCGTAGGCACCAAATCCGGTGAAGCTGCCAATCGGTTCGTAACCCCGGCGACTCAAATCGTCTGGCCTGAATCCGACCTCATTTGGCCTATTGTATTGGTAGCCCTGGTTTTCGACGCTTGGAGGTAGTAATCCACCGAAAACGTGACTCGTGCATGCCAAAGACAGCAGCAAGCTTGCCAACTACAACGTACGTGGTTGAAAAACGTGTTCAATTTTCAAGACAATTTTCATGACAATATTGTCCTGCAATTTTTGATATACCAACCTGAAAGTGATTCATATTAGCGATTGATCGAACAGTCTATAGTGAACTGCAGATGATGTTTCTGCTAAAAGCTTATATAACACGTCGATTTTTCGTTACAAATTACAACCACCGGGGATACAGGATGAAACGCGTAGGAGGTGAATTTTCCCCTTCACTCAAAGATGAATTTGATCTATGATATAATCCTGGCATTGAATTTTAATTGAGAGTGCGTGATCCATGTGATATGTTTCACAACTTAGAACTTTGCACGTTTACATTTTTTTTTGTTTGAAAAAAATCAAATATTAGTCTGAGTAGGGGTTTAAAAAAATTAATCACAAGTTAGAATTACGTTTGATATTTGGTGAAAAATTCATCTAGAAACTCTGTTTAGTGTGTTGATACATCGTCGAAAAAATGTTCGTTAAGGATGAACATTCTTCCACATCTATTCTTTAAATAATAAAACCTGAATTAACAGAAAAGTTATTGCAAAGTTGTACACTATATTTGGACATAACACACATCCATTCAAGAAAAAAGCGACTTGTTGAATTTAAAAAAGGATGTGGATATTCGCACCCAGTCCGTGCGGCCGTGCACTCGTGCAAAACAATAACAAAAATAAAGCAGGATTTGGCGTGTACTGTGCACGAGCTGGGTGCGAATAGCCACTGCCTTTAAAAAATAAATATCAGTATACTGTAATCACAACTTAAAACGATGAGGGATCAATAGCTAGGATTTGATCTGCAAATAAAGCATGGCACGGCAGTGTTCCCTCTGCGTTTGAATCGAGATGCATCAAGTAAAGATTCTCTCTGAGAAGAATGCTGAAAAAGATGTTCAAGGAACGAAAAATTGATCAGTAGTTTATCATTGATGTTTTAATTTATATCTCCGACATCTACAATTGTGTCAAAATATTCTCTGTTCTGTATCAAAATGATTCTCTATTTGTGTCTACGAGTGACGTGGTATTAATATCGCGATTTCATTAACGTCGCACCAAGCCAAAAATTCCCCAAGGGACTGATCGTTACCGGATATATTTTGGGGAATATTCTGTCTGAATGGCATTTCGACGTATGTGGGACGCATGTGATATTATGCATGTGCAAGCAGCCGGCATGTTACGTTTACGAGCCATGCATGTTTATGCGTCAGTAACCCTCTGCATTATACAACCAAAGCAATACTAGTTAGTGCCAAGTGTTTCGACGTCTACATTCCGACTATTGACTGTCTATATTGAACAAACGAATCTGGTCGCTGTTCTTAAATGTCCTCAGCGGCATATTTCTCTTTGTTTTTTTCATTCACCATTATCAAATAAAAATTTAACCATCATATTCTCCGCACAAATTATTCGTCAAGTTTCAATTATTCATCGCAACCTGGAAACAGGTTGCGACATCATTTCAATTTAAAACATTTTATCTCAAACTAATATAATATTTTAGACAAAACATTTTTGTATCCTCCTTCTTAGCACAAAATATTGAAAAATATTATCTTCATTTTTGCTTGAATAACATTTCTAGAATGTTTACACAATCCCATGTAGAAATTTACGTCTGGTCCAATATTGGACCAACGTTGTGAAAGTTGAGTCAACTTTGGCTGACAATCTTCGGTCCAGAGATGGTAAATCTCTGGGATGAAACGCCCGTCCATCATCACCATAAACCAATGTTGTTCAAATTATTTAAAAAATTGAATTATTTTATTTATATTGACAATTTTTTCATGTAATTATTTTTAATATAAAGTCCGATGAATTTAAGGTTGTTGTTGGTTTTGAGGTGAGATTCGAACGCTCGTCCTTCGGATCTGTAGTCTGCCCCTCAGTCCACTGCTCCATCGGCTGTCTTTGCAAATGTCGTGTAAATATACTACTAGATCACTTATCCAGACGATTTAATTTTTTCAACATTGGCCCAACGTAGGCAACCGATGTTCCAAGCCAATGTTGGATAAACATTGGATGCCACCATTGTATAAATAATGTATGCCAAAGTTGGTTATCAGATTTTTTTGCATTTCTGAATTCAATTTGATAGGCATTGGTACAACGTTGGCTGTCCAACATTGGCTGCCAACATTGGTCCAACGTAGAATCGGTTGTTCATTTTAGCTTCTCGCTGGCAATTTCTACAAGGGATTTCAAAAACCTAAATTAATATTTTACGTTTATTATTCAGGCGAACAATAAATGTAATATGTTATAATATTCTTTAATATCTATAATGTCCTTTGAATATTTTCTGATAATTCTGTATTGGATAGGGCTCTCACTTGTTGAACATTTTCAAATGTATTAAAAATTAAAATGAATTCATGTACATTCGCTGAGTAAATATCAGCTTTGAGAATTTGCAATTGGTGCAATAAATAACATTCATCCACGTCTGTCAAAAATGAAACGAGAAATTGTCGCACCGGTGCGTGGCGTCCCGTGCTGCTCATACAAATACGTCGGAAAAATTATTTGACAAATATTCACTGCACTGACGTGCGATTGACAGCTGCATGATTTAACTACCGGCTGGCATCCGGTTTTTATGATCCAATAATTGCGTATGGTCCATGAATATTTATCCAGGTCCGAAAATTGAATAAACTTGACTACAAAATCGACTGCGAAGTTAAGCTTTCAATTTCGAAGGCAAAATGTCAGTTGCAACGACGATAAGGTCCTGATGCTTTTGGTTGTTACGTGCTCATCTTGAGAAGACACTCCGTTTTCGAATACAAAGAGCGGATACATTCTCGTGTGCATAATCGGCCGAGCTCTGATCATGTAAAACGTGAGCCTTCAGCCGCAAATGTGCCCTAATCATCTTTTAATACCGCGCTTATAGTTTGCGCTTTATTCAATGAGTCGCACGGTACGGGCCCGTCAGCAAAAGCCGCGCAACAACTAATTACACCGAACGCCGTGCATGCCCGTTTTTCGTAACAAATTTGCCCACGTCTGCTGTAATTATTCAGATAATTGCTAATGCGTGGAATCTCCGTTCGATGCAGCTGCGCATCAAAAGTTTTCAAGTCGAAACATTTAATTGCTCATGAAATTTAAGCGATTGCTGTTATATACTTGTTGGTATCATATGCTCCGAAATAAAAGGCTTGTGATCAAGACGCCTAAAAAATAAAGAAAATAATTAGCAAATTTGTTCTATACATTGTGAAGAAAATAAATTGTTTTTATACATACAAAATTTGAATCGAACTATTACGTAACCTCGCAATTTCCAGTGGCAAAAGTTGAATTTCGAAGATAGTATCATACTTTTTGATGTAGAGTCACAAGCTAATTTTTGAGTAAACAAAAACAGTATAATTTTACTCTTATAAGTGACTTTCAACGGCTGATTCAGATTGATTTCACAGACAGTTATTTTATTACAACTTCAGTTATGAAAATTTATTATATACTCTCACTCTTCCATATGTCTTACACAAACAAAAAAATTTCCCTATACATGCTACTAACTTAATTTGACAGCTTGAGTTTAGGCTGGAACAAAATTCCGTTTCATCTTATTTAACAAATCGAGTGTCTTGGGTTAACTATATATGTATCTCGTCGATGATACAGTCAAAGAAAGTGGGTCTAATTGCATAATTCAAGTAGTCCTTGTAGTATGCATAACCGAAACTTTTTAATAGAGGGAAAATGAAATTATGAATGCAGTGTTTACGTATTTAAATAAATTTACATTTTACATCTCGTTTCTCTTCCTTGCTGTTTCACTGCGGCTTGCATTTACATCTTTCAAGAAAGACAATTTCATCACTTTGTTTTTTTTGTTTTTTTTTTCTTTTTTTAGTAAAGTCGCGACCTGCTCTTCACGATTCAACGAATTGGTGGAATTTAAATTGAAATTTTTTTTTCATCGAAAACTTTTACTGTGATTTGTTTTTTCGTTTCCTTTATATTCCATTTAATTTATTATTTTGTTTAATACAGTGCAAGTGTTCCATTAATTTAAATAATTTGGAATTAAACAGGGGATAATCTGGGCGTCTTTGTGACAGGTTAGATTGTACGGGTTCTGGTACGAAACTTGTTGTTAAGTTAGATTAGAAGACTAAATATGCTACCACCTATTTAACCAAATACTGTGTATCGTCGCCGGCAGAACAAAGGCGATTAATCTATCAATAGCTCTCCCATGGCTTGCCAGTTCAAACTAAGGCTAATGAGGGTCTTGCGGATCATCTCCTATCAGTGCACAGGTTCAAACAGCATAAAACCATTAACGTGTTTGATTGCAAATTTTGGCTTAGTTTTAAAAAAGATTATTAAATGGTAAATAAAAATAAAAAAAAATTTGATCGGAATCCATACGACCACACCAAGAAAATTTCCTGTTGTAATAACAGGAATTCCAGTAAACGAAACATGAATTTTGTGTTAGTATTTTGCCAACATGTTTTTATGTTGTTATAACAAAGTGTACCATGTTCTTTAACTTCTTGTTAAATGGACAATTCTTTCCTGTTGTAATTACAGGAATTTCCTGAATAAATGACAGAAATTTCTTGCTAGAATTACAGGAATCTTTTTTTGTTAAAAGTGGAAAGAATTTTAAATAAAAACAGTAGAAAAAATTGTTAATAAACGAATTTAAAAAAGAGACAGCACTATGAAAATAACGAATGTAAACACATGGAATAGTCACGTGACCCACCACACAATTAAAGATTGTTCAATCCAACGATCTGATTGGTTGACCTCACACCCATGCTGATTCGTGCTGTTTCAGAATTAAAGTGTTAAACTGAGATTTCTAAAGTTTTCTGTAATTCGTGTAAAAAATTTGCATTATGAGGTTATGGTCCGCGGTGTACAATAATCACGATAAATTTTTATGTGCTTTTCTATTCGTGTAGCTCGCATAATTTAATTAAACTGGAAATATTATAATTTAATTAAATCTAGCTACTCAATCAGTATTCCTGTAGATTAGATTTCTACTTAGGTAGGAAAGTAAACCTCACAACACAATTTTTTTCCATCCTCAATGTTTGCCACTTTAGGAATAACGTTCATGATAATTAAAAAACAAATTTTACCTTCACTAAGTTGCAACTTCAATCGTCAAGATGCAACGTCGATGCTGAGGAATTCCACACAATCTATTATCCAGCAGCGTTTGAGCAGACGTTCAGCTCCTAAATGTTAAAGCCCGAGATGGTATTGCGTTTGAGGGAGCTGGAAATGCAGATATTTGTACGACTTTTATTGTACGATTGACGATAATCTGGGGAACGTGTACAAAGCAATGTTCATTTACCATCCAGCATTTCGGCTGGCTCAAACGAAAGATTCCCGAGGATCTGGATGAATTAATTCCGTTCGAAGATAACTAATCCGATTCAAAACCAGACACTGCTGGAACTCGCAGACGGAATGTCGACATCAAGATTAGTTCCTTTGCCTTCGTACTGGAGTTATATTTGATTAGTTTACGTGATGATGCAGCAGAGCTATATATATCACCAAAGGGTGGCCGATGCCCCGTTTTATGCATGTATTTGGTCTTCCAAATCAGCGTTCCGGCTTTAACGATAAATGCATTTCAAAATGTCAATTTGTGAGCTTCGGTGAGCTTTTTAGCCCCCCTCCCTCCAGAATGTGACTTCGCATACTGAGTAGGTGCATTTAAATTTGTCAGTCTATTGACACTTTCATTATCGTTTGTCAGGCCGACTGATTCGAACAGAGATTTTTGAGCACTCCTAATAACTTATCAACATGCGATCACAAGTTATTGTCATGTCGTTAACTGTGCTCGTTCGACTCTCGGCCGTTTACATTTAATCACGTAGCATTTATACATCGTCCGGAATTAATTCCTGGAAAAGAATCTCGTAATTGATAATTAAATTTTGTGTTTCAACGACAACATTTTGTGATCGATATAATAATTATTGTAATGTCTGTCCGATCACGTAACTTCATGTTTGCGATCGAGCTTAGCGTCCAATGTGGTCGCAAAATTAATTAGCAGAGCCCTTACGCAAACCGTTATGCAATTAGCGCTGGCGAAAAATGCGTGAATCCTTTCAGTGCGACGCAAACAAAGGCGCGTGACGTTTTTTTTTTCTTTTCTTTTTTATTCTGACGACCAAATAACACAGCAGAGATATCGATTAGATGCGATTGGTCTCCTGAATAATTTGCAGTCCCCTCGACTCTGGCCAATTAGTCCGATCTAACACAGATGAACTGTGGAGCGCCTAATTGTAATTAGCAGAGCACGGCTTTCAGATGTGCGGCTGCCAGTGCCTCGTGTACCGCTCTCCAAAATTGATATTTTAAAGTTTAATCCAACCTCGTAAGACGAGTTGTGATCCTTGCCCCCTTATTGAATTTGCATAACTGACGTGAAAATTTTCAAATTGAATCTCGCCCAGCTGGTGAGGCTCGATGGGTTTGACTTTGAGCACCATCTTTTTTGGTATGTAAAAAAAAGAAATTATAGACAGAATGTATAATTCCACAAATAAAGTGCGCACGCCTTTTCCTGCCGTTTCGTGACTCTAATATGACGAATTACCACGAAAAGTATTTTGTCGCCTACTTTTTCTTACGACGCACGCGATAGTTTTATTGTTCTCCACTTTTTAATAAGTCCCCCGATAGGGATCGGCACATTTTCGCGCCATAATTTTGTTGACGTTTCAATCACCCTTTGAGATTTGAAACGAATATATATTCAATGCAATTTCATTTTTACTATAGAAAACAATGTATATCATTGGTTTATATTTTTTGTTTGAAATCATTCTATATATCTTATCCAAGTAAATTACTTTCTTATATACTTTTTTCGTAAATTGTATTTATAAAATTGCATTCCCTAGTAAAAATGATAATATATTAACCATACATAAAACATATATTGACAATATATTATTTTAAATATAATATATTGACCATATATTGACAATACATTATCAATATATTGACAATACATTATCAATATATTGACAATATATTATCAATATATTAACAATATATGGACAATATATTAATTGTTTTGTATAGTCGCTAATATATTGACAACGTATGACCATGTATGGAAAATGTTTAATA
>JAPYZS010001250.1:0-17800 GCA_030522925.1 Trissolcus japonicus | reverse complement strand
CTTCCACCAAGACACCTCGTCTCAAAGGACTGCTATCCTTTGTTCAAAAGGTTTGCACGTGCTGTGCTCGAGACACCCAGGGTAAATCCAGAGAAAGGAGAGGCTGAGTGAGCGTGTTCTGGAGTGTTATACCCGATTCGAACGACCATTCTCTCTTGGGCTCTCGAACCATAGCGATGCTTCGACCCCAACTTCTGTTAGACAAGTCCGGCTGCTGTGGCAAAAGAGCTTATCGAACGTCTATTTACTTCGTTAATCGTTTCACGGTTGCATAGTGCGCCAACACCCATTAGGGTGGGCGCTTCGAACAAAACATACTTATGAGTCGTGATGAGTTCTGTTTCCAACTTTGGTTGGATAGGTTCTCTCGGAGCGGCAAGTAGGTAATTCGAACGTGTTTTTTTGCGTATTCTGTGCCTCAGATACGCAGCTTCACAATTAAATGTGTCGAACGTGGTTTTCTCTTTGTAGCGTAAATGCGTCGGAACGGCTTCGGGGAGCTGTTCTAGTGGACCACGGTCCATGACGTGTGCCGGCGGTGGCGTGACTGTCCTCGATCACTCAAGATTCTTTCCTTACCTCGTATGGTGCAGGCTCGGATACAGCTGGGATCGATCGGTCCCCGGTTGTATGCTAAATTGGAAAGATTCAAGGGTTGCACGTTTTCCCATCGAACGATCATAGCGAACACGTGCAATCAGATGGCTATGCATCCCTGGGAGTGTGGAGCTACTCGGTTCCGTTTCCTGTTAGTAAGGGCCCACTTGGGTAACGAAAACAGGGTAAAAAAAACAACAATTCGCCGTGATCCGAAAAGTGATTCGCGAATTGTAGTGCTCAAGACCACTGGACTTCGGCCCCGAATACGGACGCTCCTGGGTCGATCAAAATCGGCCTGTTTCTCTGCTTGAATGAGTGGCACTATCGGTATCGACTGTAAAATAGTGGTACGCAGGGCGGAGGATTACAAAACTCCAAGCCAAGACTGCACGACGTGCTCGGTCACTGTCGTGCAGTCTGTCCTCCAATTGGGTATGGACTCTGCGGGGTTTGCCACCAGAGTAACAATGATGGAGTTATACCAACATCTTTTGGGTGAGTAGTCTTTCTGAGTCAACTTGGACAGTGATAGCACAGGACCACCAGTCTGACCCAAGTAACGATGAAAATGGTATGGTATTTCTTAACACTCTGATTAAAAATATTTTCACAAATAATTTTACAAGAATATTTTAACTTTTTAGACACATCAGAAAATGATGTTTTGACAACTACAAATGAAAATAAAGCATCTGAACGTGACAATGAAACTGTTCCATAGAAAAATAAATTTATTTTGTTTTCAATTTTTTTTACTTCTTATTTTATTCTTTTTTTATTTTATTACTGTAATAAAGTAATTACTTACTCTATTACTGACGAAAGTGATTACGTTAATTTGTATCTTTTAGCAATGATTTTCCTGTGTTCTAGGAGGGAAGTAAACTCAAAAAAGAACTCGAAATGTCAGTGTTAGCAAACAGCTTACAAGAAAACGCAGTCTGATCCATCAAAGTGGTTAGATGTTAAAGCTAAACAAGCTCGCAATCCACGCAAAGCAGGGGTTAAAAGGAAAGGAGAACTAATCGAAGCTAGACGAATGGGCGCGGGATGCGGAGTTAACTGCAGATTTAAATGCCTTAGAAAAATATCTGATGAAAATCGGTTGGAAGCTTTTGAGACCTTTTGGGGTATAAGCGATCACGTTCGACAATGGATGTGCATTTCTTAATGAGTAAAAAGCCTGAGAAAGCACCCAGAAGATTTGACTGATTCTGATTCAAGCAACATTTCAATACCAGGTAGATCTCCTCATCTCTCACGACCTGATCACGACCAGGTCGTGAATAAACTCTGTCTATTAGTGCAGGTA
This sequence comes from Trissolcus japonicus, assembly GCA_030522925.1. NCBI lineage: Eukaryota > Metazoa > Arthropoda > Insecta > Hymenoptera > Scelionidae > Trissolcus > Trissolcus japonicus. The sequence continues at coordinate 15,888 of JAPYZS010001250.1, read as the reverse complement.
GAGTAAAAGTTTGCCGGACGATGTTTTTAGAGACTTTAGGGGAGAATCTTGGCTGCATAGTGAGATTTTGATGTTAGAAATACTTCGTATGAGCATAGAAATTGATTCCTTTTATTTTGTTTAAAGTTCCCTGATAACCATCGTTTATGTAAATGATTTACATAAAATTTGAGTAAATGTAGGTTTACATAAAAATTGAGTAAACTCTTCATTGTACTGCATTATTTACATAAGTCGTTTACATCAAACAATTTTGTGTCAAAATTAATAAAAGAATGAAAAAGAAATGATTTTTGGTTTTTCAAATCTTAGAAAATTCAAGAAATTTTGCGGAGAAAAAAAGAAAGAAGAAAAAAGAAAAATGCGGAGTTAGATTTGCATAAATTTTTTGTATAGCATTTATGTAAAATTTACATAAAATTTACATAAATCTGGCTATCAGGGGTTATTCATATCAAAGATGAATAAAGACATTCATTTTAGCTCTAGTGAGCTGCTTAGAGTTTTATGCTTAGAGTTTTATTTTAGCTCAAATTAAATAAAACCTTGCGCATTTTTCAAAAATCAGAACTTACAGTTTACACAACTCTGTACGTTGATAAGACTTTTTCTTCCAAAAATAATTCAATTCAATTCTAATTTTCCAAGATATCAGCAAAACATGGCTAACTTCGGTAGAACTAAAGATCCAAGAAACAGGTGATATGATCTATGCAGTCGAAAATTTTCGAGGGTGTCAAAAAAATCGTCCTGGCTCTGTTCCCGATATGGTCAGAAATAGAATTCGGCGTCACATGAAATCATTTCCGATCGTTGACTCTCACTTTTGCCAGAAGGACACTAATGAAGAATATGTCGAAGATGGACTCTATCTTTCTATGGAATATCTTTCCAGATGGACTCTGGAAAATATATTGTTTACATTTACTAAAGATTGACGAAGAAGAAAAAAATAAAGGGTCTGAAGACATGTACAGAAGAATATTTAACAATGAATATAACAAGAACTTTTTCAAATGTTATTTTTTTAAAATAACAAAAAAACTTTATTTGAGCTCTATTTAACATTTCTATATATGTTTGTGTCCATACTCGTGAACATGGACAGCACTCGCTTCGCTCGTGCGGCTTTTTTTTAGTTGTTGTACAAAAATGTCATTGACTTCGAGCGCTGCATTCACGTTCGTTCAAAATCTCTTACCGATGGCACATGATACATACGATGCTTTTTGCACCGAGGGCCCCTCTTCACGTGTCGTCAAAATTGTTATGATTTAAAACTAAATTAAAATTTTTTTTTTATTTTTACAATTTTATAGTTTTTACAGTGAATATTTATAATCAATCAACATTTCATTTGATCTTTGGATAATAATATTGATACATTTTTTATTTTTCATTTATAAATTCGGTGTTAAAGGTATTAATCTTTGAAATCTATTTCGAAATTTGAACAATTGTTCAGTGTTAACGATAAAGGAACGCCTTTTGGCAATTTGATTATGCTTTTTTACGTCATTAGTTGAATGACTTGTTGATGAAGTTGTTGACTAAGTTGAGGAGTTGGTAGGCATTTTTGGTGATTTCTGGCCTTCCTCTCTTTCATTAGTCTTTCCATCCATTCTTCTTTTTTGTAAAGTTGGCGTTGGATGATTCTCTTTATCAGTCGTAATGGCAGACGTGATTTGGTCGTGGGTACGCTTTTGTAATGGAGAGAATCTTCAACATATCCGTTGACAACTTTATCGGGCTTCCATCCTCCGTGTCTCTTTATTCTCTTCATATTTGCTCTTGTGTTCGCCAGTATGGAAGCTGAGGTGCGGCGAAAACAGTGACCGGTGTATTCCGTGACATTTGGTAGCCCCAAGAATGTCGCAATTTCCTTTGGCATTATGCCGATTTTGTTTCGGCCAATGACCTGCAAATTTTTTTTGCAAAAAAATGCAGTGAATTTTGTAAACACGGTTTTTTTATTTTTACTTTATCTTTCTTTACTTTTTTTGTTTATTTTTCATTATTTTTTGGTTTATTTTTTATATATATTTTGTACCTGTTTCGTACATTTTCCGTTCTGATAATTGAGAAAGTAACGGTTTAATGAAGGATCATTGGGACGTTTACTCTCGTATTTTTTAACAAGTTCATAGTAAGGATTACGAATCACGAAGGATTTGTCTACTTTTTTTTCCGGTTCAGAATCTCAACCAGCAACAAACCGGCGTGGTCTCTTATATTTTCTGATGTCAACTTCGTGATTTCGCCCAATCGCAGGGCTCCATAAATGCCGAACAGTAAGATGACCTTCAAATTTGTAATAAATTTTATAGACATTTTTTATGTACATGTAACTTTCCAATTGTGTCGCTCATAACATTTTACAATTGATATTAATAATATTTAACAATAATGAAAAAGTTCGTTTGTATATTTGTTTCTTTGTTGTATTAGTATTTATTTTATGTGATGTATAAATAGCGACACCAGCAGAAAAATAACAAAAATTATAAGACAGAAAATCTTACTTTGGTGACCAACCATACTTCATCCTTTGCCTCTTTCAAAAATTTCTCAACTTCTGCAGCCGTGAAAACTGAAGATTTTTGTGGTTTATAACCATCATTTTTGCGCTTGAGAAAGCTTACAAGAGATCCAAATTTGCTGATGTCAATATTGTGGTTTATACTGATTAAATTTATTAACATTGAGTACAAAGCCCACAATGAATTTGGATTATACGTTTTGCATAGCTTTGAAAAATAAGCCAGAAGCATATTCACTTCAATGTTTTTAATTTTCTCCGTCTTTATCCACTCCATGAATTTTTGATACACTTTGGTATACCTATCACTGGACTTCACCGGCAACAAATTTTCTTTGGCTTCGTTAGCCAGTTGCGCTATGTGCTCTGGCAACAGTTCGTCATCAGAGCTAATGTCATCATCAGACTCAGTTTCCGAGTCACTCATTTTTTAAATGGACGTTTAAATAAAAACGGAAACCAAATTGGACTGACTGGTCGCGTTATGTCGATTAGAAAGAAAAATTAGGTTGTAGTGCACGTCATTTGTTGTTGTTAAGCGCAGATTTTTACGTCATTGATCTGAAAACAGCTACTTACGCTTCGTATAACATGAAGCGTAAGTAGCAACTTACGGGCCCGAGGTGTAAAAAATGACTAGTTTGAATATGTTCGCTTTGCGAGTTGAATGATAATAGGTTCCAAAATTTCAGTTCAGGACAAGCGTTATAATATTTTCAATCAGATCTTATTATAATTACCCTAGTAGAAATTATTCGGCTTAAGCACTAGCTTGACGTGGCAACTATACCTGTAATGCGGTCCAGAAGTGGGCTCCTTGACTTTCCCAAGATAGAATGTAACACTTGAATTCAATGTGGTCCTTGTGTTGTAATCCATATAACTCGATTATGGCCCAGTGAGGGCCTAATGCGATTTTTTAATGTGGTTATAGCATGGGAATTTCAATAAACGCCTTATCTAGAGTTTATATTTAGCACTTTTTTTCTCAAAGTCACACATATTCCCAGAATTCAATTATGGAAACCACGTAAGGTCCATTCTAAAAATAAGCGTTACATTCTAACGAGGGCATAGTTTACAAAACCTCGTTAGGCCCCCCATTGGGTTGATAATTTCAAAAATGGTAAACATGTTTGGTATGGACCGAACATGGCTACCATGTTTGGTAACATGGATGTCACCATGTTTGGTAACATGGATGTTACCATGTATGGTAACATGGTAATATCCGAATGGCCAAACTGGATTAACCAGAGGCGCAAAACTTTTAAAATGAATAGACTATGGTAAAATTAGGGTAAGCTTAATTTAAGCAAATCAAGTTTGGCCCTCGTTTTTGATGGAGCACGCCGAATTGAATTTCTACTTAGGTAATTAGTTGCAAAATAAACGTGTTAAAAATGTGTAAATAATATATACTGCAAAAAAATTGTAAATGACATATATGGCAAACATTATGTTACATATATGTACATTTTTATCTGTCAAGTGACAAAACATATAATGACGTCTTACCCCGAAAGTTGAGGTAGGTCGCGATGATGAGAAGATTCGAGAGGATGATGGCGACGCCGACCACGAATATGAGGCCCGCCTGCATGAGAGCCTCCAACGAGGGCTCCTCCATGCCGCCTTCCTTTCGCGCTGCATCCCCCCACCCACCCTTAAGTGCGTTAACCCTTCACCCTGTATTCGGGATCCTTATACGGATCCTATCCAGCGATTTAGTCTTTATTTGTATATATATTTTTTGGATTACAGCGTCCAGGCACGGTTTTTCTTGTCTCTTTCTCTCACTTTACGAATCTTTTACCCTTCATGAATTGTCACAGCTATCTTCATACTGTCGACTTCTTCAAGATGTGAGTCCGGAAATCATTTGCTGCTCCACATTACTGCAACAAATAATGTAATTTTGTCAGAATATGACTAATTTTCTATAAGATATTTTAAAAACTGATCACATTTCAAATTCAATTCATCCACTAAAATGAATTCACTCATATTTTCTTGCATTTCATATATTATATAATGTATTATATTATGTGTGCAGTGGCCGGTACAAGACAGACACCCGCCAAATTAATCAACATTTTCTTAATTTGATGAGAACAACCGAGAAGAATTTGTGTTTCAACACTTTTTGATCATATCATGAAAAATTTATTAAACGAAATGTCAAGTTTGTGAAGTGATAACAAAAATGATTTTATGAAGAAAACTTTGAAAATTCAATCCATTGTAATTTAAAAATCTGACTTGTCATCACCGGAAGCCAAACATAAAATTATATAACAAACATTCTTGCTAGTCGTTACTAATATATAAAAATCAAAATATAATTTTTGTTTGTTTGTTCTGTTATAAATAAATAAATATATGGCAGTGAGCACCGTGTTACAATAAATACGGATACATTTATACACACATACACGTATAAACATGTTTCTACATGCAAAGACATGTTCATATACGAATATACATGTTCCTAAACAATGTTCATTTATATTTGTTTGGATTTTGCATACATCTTCAAACATGTTATGCATGCTCAAGCATGTTCGTAAATTTTCAAAGTTGTAATTTTTTCAAGGTTACCACTTTTGAATTATTTGGAGTAAATAAGTGATGCAGTGCCGCCAGCGTTTGTTTCAGTCGAAAACATTTTGATGCCGTCATTCTACCGGATAACTAGATTGAAGGTACGCTCGAATTTAACAATCATTTCGGAAATTTTAGCAGGCATGAGTAAGAAAATTTAAAAAAATCTGAAAAATTTAGGGTTACGTTTTTCCACATTTATTAATCAAGAAATCTTTAGCGTTTCAAAATTTTTTTTATTTTCAAAAATGATTTCAATTGTAATACTATTTACTTATTAATGAATTTTAATTGTAAATAGAATATTCAGAGCACTGCAAGGAGGCAAAACCATTTTTCTCTCTAACGAAAAGGAATTTGCTTAGATAATTATTCTATTTTAATTTTATCTATTTTGCTAAAATCGGGGGAAAAAAATATAAAGAGGCATGAAATGTATAATATTCTCCCTTGCTTACTTGTAACTTTCTATACGTGGTGTTTTTTTACATCTAAGTTGGTGATTAAAATACTTAGACATTCCACCTGCCGCGTTTTTCTAATAACACGGCTAACAATAGCTTAATTTAAATTCAAATGAAAGTCGTCTGAACATGAATGTGTGTGTTTGTTAGATTTTTTTTTCACTTCGAAATACAATTTCCTGCGTGCTGTTTGTTTTCTTTACAAGATCCATCAAAATGAATTTCCTAGTGTACACGGAGAGAAATGAAGTTACCAATTTTACTATATATTTTGACTAAACTTCTATGCACACTCTGCCACGGAGTACGAATTACTGAGTCACTTGATAATTTTTATTGAGTTTCAGAAGAAACGACAGTGTCTCTGGTCAAGTACAAAAAAGATGACAGAAGCACTGCAGCAAGTAAAAATTTATAAATGGCACAATTTATGAACCATAAATGAGTGCCATATATCGGCCATATATGCCAAGAATCCATGATCCATATATGTCAACAAATATCGAACGTTTATGAAACATAAATAGTTACATAAATGTAAAATTTATGAAACATAAATAATAGCATTTATGAACCATAAATAAAAGCATAATAGACCATAAATGGCCCATGTATAGTCATTTATGCGTCATATATGTTCGATTTATGTACTATTTATGAGCCACATATCTTCCATTTATGTATCATTTATGAGACATATCTGTTGATCCATATTTGATAAGAAACTTAACACTGTAGAATATAGATTGTAATCATTAAATATATTTTCGGACTAGAAGTAAATTAACGAAACTGACCGTCGTCATGCAATCGTTTTTAAGCGAGTACGTTAGCGTGCCGAAAAAACCTAATTCAAAAATTCAACTCAGGACAAGCCAGAGAGCTTACGTTTTCTGTCAGTTTCATAGCCAAAATGTTACATATTTATACATTTACTATTATTTCATTGCATTTTTTCAATGTGGTCTGAAAAATATTATATAAGCCATATATTATAATCTTACCAAAATGAAAGCTTTTCAGGAAAAAAAATGGAGGACACTAATTGAAGCGTCGGATTCTATAACGGGACTTGCACTCGGAGATTATGTTTCCAAAACGAAAAAGTATTGAGAAAATTTTAGATTTCGATATACTTCATGTTGCAAAGTTGTTTATTATTAAATAAAGAACACTTTTACCTGTGTGCATCTCCAGCTGGACTGCAACACTAGCGCCATCTGGATACGTGTCATTTTTCTCAATATCATATGTGATTTTAGTTTATTAATGTGAAAAGACCCTCTAAGGGTACCGTAATAGAGCGAATAAAATCTTCCTACAGGACCAATCTTTTGTGGATTGTCAATGGATACGATTATTTCTCAATATTTTAAATTGGTGATAATTTTCGGCTGGTGAGTTATCAGGACTCCTGTTGAAACTTCAGATGGCATGTTAATTTTCGCGTTTAAATTTCAAAACTTCACGATTCTGAACGTAAACAATTCAAATCGATTTTTAATAACTTTTTTGCATTAAAAGTGATGTTTATTTCAACTCAAATCAAAAATAAAATCTGATAAAATTCTGACAGTATTTCTACATCCCAATTAATTATTTACTGTGTTAAAATCGCTTCAACATCAATTCAAATGCCCAGAAAAAAATAAGATACGAAAAAATCACACTTTTCTCGTTTACGGTGTTTTTAAAGGGATCGAAGGGGGGTGCACATACTTTAAAAAAAAATTTCTGTGGGCCTCATAAAAGATTTTCAGATTTGTTGGATCAAAATTGGCCGGGTCCTTTTAGCTCGCTACCCTCTTTACAATTCGTTACAATTAGTTCGAAAAACTTGAAATGAAATTAAATGAGTTAAATTAAATTAATGATTTAGAAGATTGTGATAAATAAAATGAATCATTCAATAATTTTAATTCAATCTTGGTACAAGAAAAATCAATTTGCAATAATTAGAAGAATCGAATGTTTTAAAAAGGGTTCCTGTCGTTCGGTTACTTCGCAAAACCTCAGACGACAGCGAGTAATCATTTTAACTTCTAATAAAATGACAACAAGTATTGTTAGCATACAATTTCTATCCAGATTAAAAATGTTGTTTAATAAAAATTCTTAAGTGGATCAAAATTTTCTGTCGTTGTGTTGGAATTGAATCCTCGCCCCCAACGTGATAGTCCAAGTCTCTGACCACTGCTCCATTTATTGTGTTAAATTCAACCTTCAAAATGAACCACTCACTTATCATTAATTTTATTTAGTTTAGAATTAAATAGGTTGTTAAATATATTTAAAAGTTTTACTTCTATGATAATATAATAATATTATTTTAATTTATGATGTTTATAAAATATATTTTTAGTAGTCAAAGTATTTATAAACTTTTTCAAAATTTGATAAAACAATATTTTAAAATTGAAAAAAAAACGTTAATATTTATGTGTCAACGTAATGTTTCTTTTTATTTTCTATCAAAATTGATAAAAAACATAAATGCTTTGTCGTACGGGAATGTAACTTCTGCGTTGTATTCATGTTGTTCGCTGACGTTGGAAAACAACGTTGACTGTATGTTGGTAGAACAACTGATCCAATGTTGGATCAACGTTGGCTCCATACGCAGTCTACCAACGTTGGTTCCAGGTTTGCCGATCATTGGCTGCCAACTTTAAATTACCAACACTGATCTGACCTTGTATACACAACTGATTCGACGTTGGTTCAACGTAGTTTATTAACGACGTCTGCTGACGTTGACCCAACGTGGGAACAATTGCAAAGTCGTCTTAACGTTGGATGTTCCTGCCTGGGTATATTTGTTGATATATTAGTAATTTTGAAATACAATCAATATATTGTTCTTATATTGGTAATATATTGTCAAAGTATGGTCAATATATTCTTATATCCTTACTATATATATACTATATACTATATGCAATATACTATATATATATAATATAAACTATATAATATAAAATAAAAAAAAACTTATATATATAAGCAAAAACTATATACAATAAATCCTTACTAATATATAAATTACAAATTATGTTTGTTTGTTTGTTTGTTCCGTTATAACTCAAAAACTAATGAAGTTAATGAGCTTTTTTCACATCGGGGTAACTTCTCGCATCCTTAGAAGTGACATAGGCTCTATAAAAATTGAAAAAAAAAAAAATTTTTATGATGAGAAATTGAAAAAAATTGGAACTCTGAATTACAGTACCAGATGAAATATTTACAACTCGATTAACGTAATCAGTTACCGGTTTTGATTGTGACCGATATATAAAATTGGCGTAGGCTGTTGAAAAAGTCATTGTGTGCGAACATTCTTTGTGTCACCTGTTGTACAATAATAATTCATCTGGAAAATGGTCAGCGAATTTATTTTAACGAAGAGAAATTTCATCAGCGACTCGAGGACCCTGCAGCTACAACTCTCATTGCATTCTTTTATTTGTGCCAAATCGACGATTTTGCAAAGATATTCTGCATTTATGCAAACTATATTCTGAGGTACTGAACTATCTTACCTGGAATGCATCTTCAAGGTGTTTTCGATTTGCCAACAGTGATACAAGCTTCTGCAGTTGGGCGTATGTATGCAGTGCATCCGAATCAATTCGAGTGTTTTGCTTACGACTTCTACTGACGGTTGTAAAGGGTCCACCATCGTTCACTGCCCTTTGAACAATCGACGGCAAGAAATACCTTACCTACCGAGAAGCGTGCAAGGTGTTAGGTCTTTCAGAGAACGACGATCACTGAAATCTCACTATGGAAGAGACTGAAGCTGGGTGATTTTCTTCTCAATAGAGACTTTCATTCTGAGTCATTCTTCATCATATGAAACTTCTGTGAGGTTTGCAATCATCTCATTTTTTGGAGTCAATTCAGGGAACCAATGACTGAAGATATAGTTCACAGTCATCAACAACGTGGTCTGGTCTCTCATTCTTATCAATACAATTGTTGTATCGATATCAAGTAATTATCGTGTATCTGATACGATGCAATATTATTTCATATTTAACGTTCATTGGGGGGCACATCTCCGAGATCTTCGACTAGTCGTGGCGGTTGTTTTCCGTTATTGTGGGAAATGGTTGGTTATTATCTTGTCAAGCAACTGTGGGCAGGATAGCGATACTGAACCCTGTCTTCTTAGCCTGTGCCATGACTATTCGATAGGGTCGCCGCCATGGTCCACTTCCCTGCACAGCTCCTTCCAGCAACGTCGCTTACTTAATGGCTTTGCCGAAAGTTCTTCTGGCTTCGGCGTACTGATTTCTGAGCTCCTCAAAGGCTGCGCTACCCCGAGCGCGTTGTGCTCTGCGCCTAGTGCGGAGGCATTTCTTTCGGAGCTCTGCAATGCCGTCGTTCCACCAGTAGGCGGGCTTACGGTGATTATCGTTCGACCGCCTGGTCATTGATGCTTCACATGCGCTGCTCACGAGTCTCATCAATTGAGCGACCTTGGAGTCTGATGAACCCTCTAGTTCAATGTTCTCTTCTATCATTTCGGAGAACGCCACTCAGTCAAATGAGAGCGGGTTCCACGAGTGTCTTCTCGTGGAATATATATATTGTCCACATGTATGTCAATATATATTTTCTATAAAGTGAATACATGATATCTGAAATAATATATTGTTAAAATATGTTTTCCTAGCTGAATTCCCGTGCTTCGCACAGGCAATCACCTTCGTATCAGTACGTCTTTCATCCTTACTGTTCAAATAAGATTTAATAAAAAATTTAAGGTAATCAACATAAACTCGTTTATCGCGCTAAGCACGAGGAAAAACTCAAATGATAATGGTATATTCTCTTACCTTCAATGAAAAAAGTAATTCTTTTACTGCTAGACCTTATTTATTCATTCATTTTAATGCATTTCTTTACACAACATTTTAAGTTTACTGTCAGAAGCGATAACAATAAGGTTCCGAGGATCTGAACACGTGAACAGGCGACATATAATTGTCCTGTGGAAAATGACGGTTGTAGCCGCTTGGTTGAGTTAGATTGTATCATCAATAGAAATAAAATAAGTAAAATATATAAAAAATAAATAAAATAATCATCGTAAAGAGGGTGTATCAATCCTTCACCTCCACTCTGTATAGTCGCTTACAGTCCATAAAAAAACATGTTTTTCCGGAATTAACGCCGGCGACGCGCTAATTTTGACTCTGAGATATATTGATTGTTATAGCAAATACTAATTCTCGGTAAATTGTCTTCGTTATAATTCCCATGGCATATCAGTAGGATCAACAATAATTTGTAGAATCGTGACTTGTTGTTCTTGATAAGCTTCAATCATGACAGTTCCTCTAATGACTGCAGCGATGCATAATATAGAATCTATATATATATATGATATATAGAATGATATATACTATTTTGTAGTATAAATAATTTAAGATTAAACTATTTAATTATTTAATATAAAAATAGAAATTAAAAATGAAACCACGACCGCTAGCAGCGAACCTTTGCCGATTTAAAATAGCGCGACCAATGCAGTCTTATCGCTATGGACTAACACCCTCATATTTGTATTAAAAGTGTGTATGATTTGATTCCACAGTTCCAAATGTTTGATAATCGTGTAAAGTTAGTCAGCTGATGTTCTATAGACAATGACAGGCGATGTTTGTCTGAAATCGCCAGTTTAAACGACGACTTGCCACCAATCAATTGATCGTTATTACGAATATCATTCAAACTTAATTCAAGAGCCTTGACAGCAGGTTTCTGTACAGAGAAACCAAATTTATATGAATTGTAAATTTTCACAACGTCCATAGTGAAACTCACAATTTCATCAACTTTGAAACACAGTAAGCGGGACGTCCTCCTGTAAGTAACGTTGAGAAGCTTAAATGTTACATATCTTTTCCGAAGATATTGTGCAATATCTGCGGAAGCCAAAGCTTAAGCCACATCATGGTGACTCCTTACAGAAGACAGCGACAGATTCAATACATACGTTTTGCCCGCAGGCGTTGAGAAAAAATATGGCTGGAACATTGGACTTAATACTTTGCAGCACTGCGTCATGAAATGATCTTTGATCATTCGTCAAATTTAGCAGAACTGAACAGTACTGAAGTTCTATACGAACGTCATTGTTATTTGGGCCGGCGATTTCAGGAGCAGGTAAGTCATACTCGACGACGTGACGTCTTGAAAGTTTGAATTCATAAAAATGTGTTATTTATGATAAAATATTGCATCATATCACATACACGATAATTACCTAATAAGGACACAAAATCTCATTGATAAGATTGAAAGCCTTCTCATAAACACGATTACAACCAATTAAATCCAGACTTTGTTCATAAGTATGAGCTATATCTTTAGACATTGGTTCCTTTATTTTATTATCCTTATTATTTATTATCCATATATCCTTGAATTTATTTTGAAGAGTGAGAGGATTGGAAACCTCACAGGAGGTCAATATAATGGAGAATAAATGTCTCAATTGTGAAGGAAATCGCACTACTATAGCCCTTTCCATAGTAAGATTCCAGTGATCGTTGTTCTGCAAAACACTTGATACCTCGCACGCTTTTCTGTAGGTTTGATTTTTCTCACCGTTGATTGTTCGGAGGGCAGCAAAAACATTCGAATTGATTCAAATGCACTGCATACGTACGTCCAACTGCAGGAGCTTGTCTTGCTGTTGTCCTATCAACGCCAATGCAGACTCCTTGTTTTCTACGTTTCCATGATCTTGAAGTATCATTCCACGTAAAATAGTTGAGAACTTCAGAATGTAGTGATGTCTTAGCAAAATAGCACTCAGCAAATCGTCACTGACCATTTTCTAGATGGATAGTTAAATGTACAACAGGTGGAAAACGTTCGTGCAGTGGAAAATGCAAGAGTCGTCATATTGCTTCGGTACTGCTGATATTTCGCCCGGCTTGATACATTTTTACCTCATCTAGTGGTTGCATTGCCTGCGAGCATGTCGAACCTTGAAAACTGCCCGACCCTTGTTAATATAACTGCATATATATTCGATCACCTCAACAGAGTTACTATATTCAATGATGTTGGGGGCCTTGAATGCTTTTGACAAGAATGGACAATATGGTACCACCCACCAGTTGTCTATAGTAACTTGATCGAGACTGCGTTGATTGATGTTACACGTGAACCCACTATCTGCGAGACCTCGGCGTCTGTACGTTGGATATCCATGTTCATTGCTGACCGTTTCCTGAAATAATTCACATGAAAATTTCTTTGTGCACATGCCGTTCTTCATACAGAGTGATGCCATGTATAAAGCCTCACATGGACCATGAATCATATAGTTAAGATAAATGAAATACTGCAACGATGATGCAGTATTTAGCTAGTATCTATTTATTTTCGTATACAATATAATTGATCCTCCACATAAATTAAACGAATTTCTTATACCGACATTTCGCTATACCGACACATGTCTGCACAAAAAAAGTTTTTCAACAGCCCACGCCAATTTTATATATCGGTTACATTAAATACCGGTAATTGAGTACGTTAATCGAGTTGTGAACATTTGGCAGTAAAATTAAAATTTCCAATTTATTATTTTTTTTTTTGATTTCTCATTATAAAAATCTTTTACTTAATTTATTTTACAGCCTATGCCACTTCTAAAGATGCGAGGACTGTGAGATGCGAGCGAGAGTGAAAAAAGCTCACAAACTTCATTAGTTTTTTAGTTATAACAAAACAGACAAACAAACAAACATAATTCGTGATTTATATATTAGTAAGGATAAGGATGTAAGGACAATATGATGTTTTTTACTAGGCTGGATGACTGTTTTTGAGGTGGTAACACTTCTCCTGGATTTCTGGCCCATTCTACAAAAAATTTAATATCGTATACGATTATAAAGCGTGAAATTTCTTTTATAAAGTCTCGTATCCGCGTAGTGTAGGTTTATTCATATCGACCGCCATTCATAATTTAATCCAATCGATCCTGAATTGGGCATATCGTGCACTATCGTCGTTTTTCCAAGCTTCGACCGAATTAATATAGATATAGAACCATTCTGAATATCTTAATTAAAGTGGCACTTTAATCGAAATATAAAAATATCATTCACGTATATTTTGGACTTGGAATCTTTATTTACGATTAAAATAGATAATGTGATGAAATCTAAAAAAAAAAACTGAAATAGAAATTGTCTGAAACGATTTAAATTAATTTTTTCTTCAACACATTCTACTAATATAATAAAAGAAGTGGGTAGCTACACTCCTGTTTACGTATACACGGATGTATACATACAGCCATGTATGTATATTCATACATACACATGAACGGGAGTGCGGCTAGTCATTCCTATGATAAAATACAATCTATGTTTCTTTGTTAATTTGTTTCTATATTTGTCTACCAGGGTCTCAGAAACAAAATTACATTTTCACAAACATATTTTGTAGGGGTCATCAAGAGTAACATAGGTAGTATAATTTAATTTTTTCTCAATTTGGATTATTAGTCACTTATTTTTATTTCAACTTTCGTTAAAACCAACAAATGAAATCGAATAACTCGTCAGCCTTAATATTGCCATAAAATGTATAAAAATTGGTTAATAGTTTTTAATGAAAATTCTCAAAAAATTCTTGGAATATCGATTTGACGTTACTACGGTTATACATTTTTATTTCGCTTCATATGACCCTTAATACGTGATAACGTTTTTGAGGCATACGTCATAAATATATAAATATCGAATATTTTCTATTACAAAAATAATAAAACAACAATATCAGGACATTTTATGTTCGAGTACAAACTCGTAGAAAAACTCAGTAATACTCTGAGTAATTCTAATTCACTCAAGCGAATTAACTTTTTGCTAAGTAGATTTCGTGTCATCCATACATAAAAAATGAGCTAAATTTTTCTGATAGTTATAACTATTACCTATATATACCTATAACCAAAACCAGATGATTATACTCACAACGAAATACCAACAAAAATCAATATTAAAAATTGAAAACATTCTTTTCATTTTAATGGTTCATCTTGCAAACGAAAACTTTGGTTTTCTTACACCTGGATCATGATTACCCGGATAGGCAGATTTATGTAAATTTTGTTTAAATTTTGGGAGTGTCTATTAGCACCGCAGAGTGCACGAGAGTGTATGAGAGTATATGAGAGTGTACGAAAGAGTGCATGAGAGTGCATGAGAGTGTGTGAGAGTGTACGAGAGTGCACGAGAGTGCATGAGAGTGCACGAGAAAGTGCGACGAGAGTGAGAGTGTAAGTTAAGAATAAATTACATTTTAAAGAAAAAAATTGTTACGGCAATTTTTTTATTATTTTTGTTATTTTTTGGTGATACTAAATAAGTTTTAGAACTGAAACTTTTTTCCATTAACAAATACATTGCAAGTTACAGAAAAAAAGTTTTTTGGCGACGATTTTTGTTTTATTTTTGTTATTTATTTCTGACAATGAACATTTTTTACAAACGATATATTTATTCAAACAATAACCTAATTTGTACCTGAACAATGTACTTAGTTTTGGTTATTTAATTTTATGCGAAATTACTAATTTTAAAAAGATTTGTGCTATTTTAGTTATTTTTCATGTAAAGAATAAATATTTAAACATAAACTTATCCACGCACTTTCGTGCATTCTTACGTACTCTCTCGTGCATTCTTACGCACTCTCTCGTGCACTCTCTCATGCACTCTCGTGCACTCTCTAATGTACTCTCTCATGCATTCTCTCATGCACTCTCTCTGAATGTACTGAATATACTGAATCTGTCACTTTCGAGCAGTAAATTACCGGAAAAATGGAAGTTGTCAATATTAACACCCATTCGAAAAATTTGTAACTTGAATAATGCCAGTGATTTTCGACCAATCAATCGACTTCTATTATACCAAAAAATTTTAGAACTTATAGCTAAGGAACAATTAGAAAAATTTTTAAATAATAATGAAATTTTAATTAAAGAACTATCTGGCTTTCGAAATAAATATTCTTGTACTGCATTACAGCTAGTATTAGATCAATGGACGACAGCTATAAGCGAGAAAAATATGTAGGAATTATATTTATAGATTATAAGCGCGCATTTGAAACTATTGACAGAAATATTTTAATTAACAAATTTTTTTATATGGTATCAGAGGTAACGTTCTTGACTGGTTTCGATCTTATGTTTTCGGAAGAAAACAATGTACTTGTGTAAATGGTGTAAAGTCAGAAGAA
>JAPYZS010001249.1:0-82299 GCA_030522925.1 Trissolcus japonicus | reverse complement strand
CCTAGGCCTTTGGACTTTTTTAAAACTACCGCCACAAATTATAACCAAAAGTTACTGCAATTCCAATCCCAAGAGCCCGGGAATTTTTAAAAAACATTTAAACTTGTTACCAGAAATATATTTTTTAAAAAGGGCGGTAACTAGATCTACAATTTATGAAAAAGGCGCGGAAATTAGTGAAATAGGTCGAGGAATAATCAGACAATCGATTTCCGAAATTTCAGGAGAAAAATCCACGAATAGTCAGACAAAAATTCAGGGTTTTCAGTAGTATAAATCAATGAATAGTCAGACATTCCCGTAAAAATCAGTGAAACAACTCAGTGAATAGTCAGACGTTCGAATTAAGTGGTATAATCGACGAATAGTCGGACAAAAATTACAGTTTTTTTAGTCGTACAGCTCTGCGAATAGTCAGACATTCGTTAAATTCAGTGGTTCAAGTCAGGGAATATTCCGACGTTCGCAAACAACAGTGATATAAATCAGGGAATAGACAGACAATCGAAAATTTACAATTCAGTAGCACAATCGGTGAATAGTCAGACGAAAAATCAGTAGTTCCAGTCATCCAATAGTCTGACATTCCAAACAATCAGTGGTTAAGGTCAAGGAACAGTCGGATAATCGAAAATTATATATTCAGTAGTTCAATCGACGAATAGTCTGACATTCGACAAGTGGTACAAGTTAATTAATAGTATGACATTCGTAAAAAGTAGTAAAATCGACAGATAATCAGACTTCCTACAATATCCAGACGGCTATTGAATCATCATACATCTCTTCATTTTTGTACATCATCATTTGGGTACCATCAGGGAGAGTAATGCAGTTCACCAAGTTCTTCATTTATTTATATCTTTACAATCATTAAAAATATCTATGTACTTGATTACATTTACTTTTCCGATTAAATGAAATAAAAAAATTAATGAAATAATATTCACATCATGTACTTCAATCAAGAAAAATCCACATAACTATCTTCTAACAAAGAAATTTTTACTTTTAAAAAGTCCTACTTATGTATCGTATTATACTTATCCAAGTTCTTCTTTTATAGGAATCGAAGGGAAGGGCTTCTTCATTTAATTGTAATCAACAAAATTTATCTCAAGTTTTATTTCGATTATCCATATATAATACTACATACAATTACTACATTTGTTACATTTGTACTTATCTTAGTAATAAATTACTTTAATATAAAATTTACTTATATAATTTTAAACTCTATTAATTTATTTTACGCAGCGTCAACAATGTGAACTGAATTCGTTCGGCCATGTTGGTTTTTTTATTCCAACTAAAAATATTATTTTATAAACATTTTTTTCAGTGATAAGTAGTACAGAATTTACAGGTTCGCGGATCATTTTATTCGTAACAGCTGCAGTAACAACTTGTGTGGTCATTTACATATTTTCAATTACCCTTTTCTTCATAAATACACTAAATACATTCAAAAAATGATCATGATTTGAGGTTAAACCTTATCGACAATCTATCATTACGGAAGACACCTTTGATTACAAATAGTTTGGCACAATATACTACAACAATACACCAACCAATTCCTCTTCCAATCATATTGTTGTTTCACCCTCGTGAATCAACTACAGGAGAAGGTTTGAAACGTCCAGACGACGAACTTGAGTGTTTGAAATGCACACGAATACAACGTCACATCATAATAATGTCATGGGAAGGTAAATTACCGACGACATTCCACTTTCTCGGCGCAACCGGTATATTCGAATTCTTCCATTCAAAAGGATTCAAATTTAAAAAAAAAAGACTATAATTCAAAAGGATAATTTATTTTAATTTTAAAAGCAAAAAATCTTTATGTTAATGTTTCTTCTTAAGGTAATTCTAGCGTAAACCCAAAAATGTCAGAAAGTTTTCAACAATCAGACAGTTTACTACAATCGTACATTATACAACTAATTTAATTCCCCGTGTCTGCCTTTTTCTTTTTACAACATATTTGCAATTAGTTTCCGGAAATAGAATTTTAAAAAAAGGCGGGAACCAGATATAGAATTATAAAAAAGGCGCCAAAATTCAAATTTACAATTTTCAAACAATACAAAACCAGATCTAGAATACCGAAATACGGCGGGACAATTCAAATATATATTCTTATTTTAATCGGGGACAACATTTACAATTTTAAAATAAGGCGGGACAATTTGTATCGATTACAAATATTGGGATAACATTCCTGAATTTTGGTGATGACACATTTTCCCCGAAAATGGTGCATTTTTTGAATATTTTTTTTTTATTTTCAGGGTAAATCAGTAATACATTCAACTAATATTAAGACTTTTTTATTTCAATAGTACACTCAACGAATAGACAGACATTCGTAAAAATTACTACAATCGATAATTTATCAAATTTTACAAATACAGTAGTGCGATCAGTAAATAGTCAGCCGCACATTACTAATATTATCATTGATTCTTCGAACATTCCAAAAAGTTGTTCAATCGACGATTAGTCCGACATTCAGAAACACTATTACAGGATAACGATTACTCAGACATAAGGAAAACGACGGTTACACGACCAAGCATAACAATCTGTATTACTTCTTTCCTATATTTCCCCAGATATACCGACTGCCGCTCTTTCCATTTATTATTTCTCCATACATTTTAAATACTATATACAATTATTAAGTTCGTTACATTTCTATCAATTTTTCTCATTCGGACAAATTCTGTATATTACTAGGACCGCTGTTCCTTTAGAAGAGCGTCCCCTGCACAACAAAGTCACGAGACCTTTAACAACCACCGACCTCAAGGTCACAGTCATAAAAATTACCAGATGACTTTTACTTTACTTTTTTGCTTTACGACAACATACCACATAACTATCTAATACAACAAATATTCTTCAAATCAAACATTATGAGGTAAGGGGTTTTTCAATTAACTTTACTCAAACAAATTTTATAACGGGTTTTATTACGATCATTCTAATACAATAACATACATCATCACTAATTTTGTTATACAATTACAATTTACCCATTTTTGAAGTATCATTTCAAAGTTTCGCTCAAAATTATAACAACAGCTTTACATTCTCACATTTATTATATTTGTCTCTATTGACCAACAAATTTAAATATTTTCAATATTCAACAATTTCATCAATCTTTGAAATGTTACAAGTTTTAGCACTTTTCACATTTCGGACATTTTCGACCAATTTTACAATTACATTTTTTAAAAGTATTAAAAAATAGACAACTTTTGCTAATGGTTTTCTTTTGACAAATTTGGAAATTCGACATCACTATTTCGCGGAAGCAATACAGTCGATAGAAGGGATAAGGATACATAAATTTATTCTTCCGATAAATAATTCTCAGCTCTGAAAAAGGGCTGATGCTGGCAACTTGATAAAAGATAAATGGCAAATAAGATTGCTGAATGAAATCAAGTTTCAATGTAGAGAGCCTCTACGAGACCAAGAAACGAAATCATGGCACGCGGTGGATTCGCCAGTATCGTGATTGGTGGATGCCCGTAAACCGCGTATAGTTGGGGCCATAGCTACTCCACCTCCAGATCCTTTTCCGGCTTTTCCATTACAGCAATGGCGTCCGCTTACAGTCCTCAAGGTCCATTATAATTTCATGAGTTTCTTTCCTCTTCCAAAACATGTTATGCCGGTGGCAGCAACAGCTTCGGCTTTTATTTTGATTGTTCTGAAAAAAGTGCCACATCATAACATGGTTACATAATTAGACAAAGATTAAAATGCCATAGAATTTAATTTTGCCGTCAACTTTATTTTTGCTCAAACTTGTTTATAAACTCTGCACATATATTAACGAGACATCTACAATTTCCAACGATATGTCAATCGTCAAACATTTTGACAATTGTAACTTCAAAACACACTTTCTCTTTATACACATTATAACTTGAAATATCGCTTGAAATTAAAGTTTTTTGCGTTTTTTGTCCTTCTTTGAAATTGAATCAAAAATTTTGTCCCAGCAGATTTTATATGTCTTTCAACAAATTTAAGTAAATTCTCTTGCGGGTTTGACGTCATATAATCTTTTATATAGGGCAAGCAATCTACTCGTGCAATAATTTCTGCACTTTTGACCCCAAAGGTTCACTATTCTTGGGACAAATGCAGAAAAATTAACAATTTTAACTCACTTTAAAACTGACATTCTAATGCCGACCCTGTCCATCCTGGTAATACCTTGCTATTTAATTTAAATATAACACCAGTAAGAAACAAATTCGACAAAGGTAGAGAATTCATCATAATACTCTGTAAATCTAAATAAGTGTCCTTTTCACTATTTGCAAAAAAATTGACGATTCTGCACTTTTTTGAATATATTCGTAATCAAAATAAGTGAAAATTCAATCAAAATAAATGATTTCCGTCTACAATTAAGTAAAAGTTATTAAACAAAAAAATTTTATTCCATACTTTCAAGACTGATTGCTATTTAATGATGGTACCCAACAACACATCATCAGCCGTATTCTTTTGTTAATGTTTCTGTACAAAGGGATAATTATTATTTTCATTTAGTCATCAATTTTTTTTCGATTATATGACAAACATTTCCAGCTGTTTACTATTAAATTTTCTGCAATCGTTTACCTTCGGCTTTATGCCTGTGGAAAAGACGATATCAACAATAAACGCAAAACAAGAGAGAAAGTACCACTTTGCGCATGCGCATATTCTATCTCGGACGTCTAGTGGGGTTCACATAGCGTGTTCTTACAAAAGGGGATTGCATTCCTTTTCCTTTATGTTAACGTTCAACAAGTGTTGTCCATACATATATATATATATATAAGCGTTATATACGTACCTACATACAAACATTTATTTCATCAATATTTTTGTTTTTCGGGATATTTTTGACTTTTTTATAATCAACTGTGTCTTTCTTTAATATAAAAATGGTGACGTTACTAAGAATTGGCTTACGTGCAACAATGGTGAACAGTAGTGCTCACGAAAAATTTTTATTTGCAACTTCGGTATTGAATGGATTACCTAACAAAAACTGGAACGCTACAGTTTCATCCAAATTCAGTCGATTGGTCAGTGTTGCTAATCCTTAACTATAATAACATTCAAATTTTATCCTTTTTCATCACATCTGTTTGAAACATTCATTAATTTTTATATTTTCAATCAGATTATCATTATTTCACTCAATGCTTATAGGCAATAGAGAAATTTACAATCAACAACAAACAAATCTTTTTTGATATCAATGGAAACGATAATTAAATGTATATATGAAACATCACACACAATAAAAAACATACATATTCTTATACTTTTCAATGAATAAACGTTCATGCTTTTCTAAACAATTCATACATATTTATGACTATTCTAAATTCGTTCATGTATAGAGATTGAAAAACACGAAAAAAAACAATATACATATAATTTATATTTATATATACATATATATGCTAACATTCAAGGTGATCAACTTATAGATCGATCAACGAAATTTTATTTCATCACTATACAAGTACAAAAACATTCAATCATTTCATTCAACATCAAAAGCGTACAAAACTAATGGTATATATAAAAGAAACATCAGATCTGCTTTACCATCATACACGTGGATAATGTGTGATAATTATCATGCTATTTTTAGATTTCCATCGTACACAGGACAAGCTGCACAAAGATATGTACTGTACAATATTACAAATTCCGTTACAATTCTATAAAATGAGATGATATATTTTTGTCATACAAATCAAGTGTAACATCAAAACACAAAGTGTTTATTAATTGTTGATAATTATATGATTAAATGTGGAAAATTTTTACAATTATTTCACAAACAAAAGTAGGCAAATGATTAAAAAGTTTTCAACGTTTATAAAACAACAAGACACACGAATATACATTATACATCAAATAATTTAAATGAGGTAGTAGCCCACAAATTTTACCGACTAGACATTTGTCATTACTCATTGTCATTTGAAATTGATGTACTTATTTTAAAATTCATCAACTGAAAATGTTGATTATGATGAATGAACATTATTTATACACCGTTACCAAAGCACACAAAATGAATTCACAGAACAAAACCGTAAAATGATAACAAATATGTACCAACACTAATTCGTACCTATACCAAAATGATTAGACTACATGATTACGGCAGGGTCATTGGCACTCATCTCGCTTATCAAACGATCCGAAACTATCTCATCATTTTGTGTTTATATATATGACATGATTAACCTAATCATTTTTACATTTAAATTGAATCTGCATTTAATTCACTAATAAAATCATAACAATCATTCTAAATCATTCAAATATCGTTTCCTTTCGTATATAAAAAAGACATAGCCCAATAATAAATTTTTTTTGTCATTATCATGCGGCGATAAAGTGACCATCCAAATTGAATGAACAATCAATTTCTTCCATATACAAAACAAATTCATTTATAGAACAATGTATATGTGTCGGACACCAAATCAAGAACAAGAAACCCAATATTTTATATCAAAAACTGAAAACAATAATGGTCGCACGTAATCAATCTCAATAACATTGGTGTTATTTCGATATCTTTTTCATAATTTGATACCTAAACAAACAATTATATAATACTTATTGTCATTTTGATACTAATGTTCCATAATTCAAACGCTCAATATCAATTCATTGTTTTACAATTTTATTTTTCACGTATCTCAAAAATCATTTTTGTTACAGCAATTTTTTATGCAGACTGCATGTATTAAGAACAGCAAAAGGAATGTTCATCACAGTCAAACTTCCACCCTATCAGATGATGATAGTAGCAGTGATTCGGACGACGAAAAGGTATATGCTGCTAGTGTTTTTTTAAAATTATCAAAAACAAAAAATTGTCTACATAAATGGAAATACTACAAACATTCTTTTCTTTTCGAGCCGACTATAAGATAGCGCCTTATTAAATATTAACCCTTCTTAACGTTTAACTTGAGAAAGTGCACATTTTTTTGCTAGCCAACGACGAGATAGCACCGCTTCAAATTCAAGTTTGAAATTGCACCTTCTACGTTAGATCCGTCGTTTGTTACCAGTCGCTTATGCATGCAATTCAAATGTATAGCATTTGAATCCCGTATAATGCAAATGAATAAAAAATTGTCCTTCTTAAAAATCTACGCATGTCAATTAGAATCAAAAATAAACAGCACCGCCATCATGCATACGCATCAAACTGGTATACATAATATACCTACACCACGTACTAATCTTGCAGACTTATTATCGCGCACACAGTCAGAGGTTATCATGCAAGCGTACATGTCTGATCGCACGTTTCACTGTCCTTAGCCTAAATATAATTTTTATTTGTCTTGCGTCAGTTTTCTAATGATTGTTCAGTATCGTTACATATTTGGAGTACAACTTGAATTCGAACCATGCGACTAATGTGAAATGTATATAAATGATAACATACAAACGCATTATATTATTATTATAATGTCACTGATTTATATCAATTTATCATGTTTTTAGGGGGAATCCAACTTTTGGCGAAGAAAGATGCGCACACTTCACAGCCATCTGGATATAAATAAGGATGGAGTCATTAGTTATGATGATTTCATGCTCCTAGCTGAGAGATTTGAAAATTTGGGACATTTGTCGAAAAGTTCTACTAATGAATTTCGCAACGTTCTCAAAGTTTGTTTTCTTTTTTATCTCTATTTCCCTATTTATTCCAACATTTCGTTAAGATTAAATTTATGATAATCATTTGTCTTTACATATATACCGTTTACATCATAGGAAATGTGGCAAGAACAATGGGGAGAAATTTCACCTTACAATTTAATTAGCGTTGAAAAATATCTTGACAAAATGCATCATGTACTGAATGATCGATCTCTAAAACAAAAATACCACCATTTTCTACCATATTTATTTAAGGTACTAAAGAGTTGCTATCAAATTAAACTTGATGCTTATAGTTGAAAAATGAACAATCGAATTAATCATTTCGTTTTATTTATTATTTAACCAGGCAGTTGACAAAGATAAAGATGGTGAAATCTCAGTGGAAGAATACAAATTGTTTTTTAAATGTATGGGACTCACAAACGAGGTAACAAAACACCATGTCAACTCTTATTTATTTACCAAAATTGCCAACTTTTGCCTTATTTGATTTGGATTTGCAGCATGCCATCGTGTCATTCAGTCACATAGACACCAATGGTGATGGCAAAATTACCATGGACGAGTTTGTCACTTTGGGCCGTGATTTTTTCATAACTGAAGATGACACACGAGCAAGCAAACATTTCTGGGGGCCACTCGTGAACTAAAAGTATCATTATTTTAATTGCGCCATTTTTGTGATATCTCACTACATATCTACACGTTCTAACAGATGACAAACATCCATAAGACTATATGAAATGATAGAAAATATAATACGTATCTATATTAGAATCAGTGTCGCGTTTTCATTTTCAAATTGATTGTCTAGTATCACATTCGAGAAATCACTCATATCTGAATTAAGAAAAGTGTTGAAACGTAATTTTAAGCTAATGAAATTATTCTTAAGCGGAAATGAACCAACAATTAAAAATACATTAATGATATTTTTGTACTTTTAATACACTCATTTTGTATAGTAGTTATTATAATAAAACTTGAAAAAATTAATTAATGATGTGTTCTCATTTCATTTACAAATATCAACTGATAAATATTATATATCGAGGAAAGAAGACTATACGTGAAATTGTGAAACATTTCATATATCAATAAAAGTTTTTGGCCATCCCACATTAAACTTTTGCTTTGAAATAATATTTATGATTATTAAAAAAATTATTCTTCAGATTTGGATATTTACATATGAAATTATTGTTTACTCTCCATATCAAAATAATAGAAACTACTAAATATGCGAGCATTATATAATTCCAGTGCAAAGGTTTTGCACTGGAATCGATGCGAATAAGATGCATTTCATACGACACGTTATAAAAAAATTATTATTAAACTCGTATCTCCGCATGTAGAAAGTTTTCAAGTCTTAGTAATTTCATAAAACTTGTTTCGATAGTAAACACGTTCATATAAAATGATAGCAAGAGGAAGAGTGGGGGATAAAAGAGACTAGAGGGCGCGCTCTCTGTCTCTCTCTGTATATCGCGTACAGTTTATTATGTAGATAGAAACACTACATTGTCTGTCAAAATAAAGAAAAACCATTTTTTGTTATAAAAACACAAACGTACATACACAGTGATAATAAGTATGCACTTGGCGAGTCTAAAGTAATTCTCCAAAAAAATGGTAAAATATTTACCAAGAGATTTGTGTATCATCACAAGGAAAACAACTGTCATCGCAGTTTAGTTTTAAAATTGAGGTTAAGCAGTTTGTATGATCGGGATGACTTTCAACTTTCAGTTTGGTTTTAACATGTTCCCGGAGTTTCCCCGGCCGTTCGACACCCAGTACCGATGTTTTTCGGTGTCTATGCTGCCAGGGAACGATCGTCAGGATGTCGAACGAGGAGGGAAAAGTGAGTCGTCGTTCTTCGTATACTTAATAAAATGATGGAATATTGATGTTTATTGACATGAATATCATGTCTAATATTGTTTTGATGCAGTTATCATGCCACCATCCGCGCTGGATACTCTAACTAGGCTGAATGTTGTTTACCCGATGTTGTTCAAACTTACAAACAAAAAAACAAACCGAATCACGCACTGTGGTGTTCTTGAATTTGTCGCTGATGAGGGAAAGGTTTACCTTCCTTACTGGGTAGCGCTTTTTCTTTTTTTGTACATTCACAAAATGATTGTCACATATAGCATAATGATAAATAATTGCAGATGATGCATAATCTACTTCTGGAGGAAGGGGAGTTGCTCAACGTGAAATGTGTCTCTCTTCCTATTGCAACGTATGCTCGCTTTCAGCCACAGTCAGAAGACTTTTTAGACATAACTAATCCAAAAGCAGTGTTGGAAAATGGACTACGTAGTTTTGCATGTCTCACCACCGGTGACATCGTTGCCATCAAATATAATCAACGAATTTACGAGATGTGTGTCCTCGAGACCAAACCTGGTCCTGCAGTGAGCATAATTGAATGCGACATGAACGTTGAATTCGCGCCACCTGTAGGTTACAAGGAACCTCAACGAATTGACAAGAAGGAAGAAAATCTGGTCGACCCTGTCGACTTGATGCCCGCGCCTGCTGGCTTCGTACCTTTCAAAGGGCAGGGCGTGCGCCTTGATGGAAAAATTAAAAAAGATCCCACAGAGAATGATGCTCCTCTAATAAAACCAGTCTATGTCCGCGGTATTCCCGATTATGATTACAAAATTGGTACATTAAGATTTTTACGAAGTGTCAAACCAGTCAACAATAAAGATGTAAGATGATATTATTATTGTCATTATTATGATCATCATCATCATCATCATTATTATTATTATTAATAATGTTCCTTCTTGTTACAGGCGAAAATTCAAGACGAGTTCAAAGCCTTCACTGGTGAAGGGTTCTCTCTTCGAAAAGCTAAAAGAAACTGATTATGTTAGCTATTTGGTATTATTATTTTTAAATTGTACATTTCAAAATGAATTAAAATCGCGTTCTTTTGCAAACAGTGTTGATATATTTTCTTTCATTCCTGAATGAAAACATCATAAACGATCTCTGCTTTTGGAGGAAACAAAAAAAAAAAAAACTTTATAACATTTTGCATTGTAAATGTTAATTGAATATTCTTACAAGTTGAAGAATAAATGTAGGTCTTTGTCAATTTTTATCGGATTTTATTACAATGTTAAAAATTTACATGATCAAGGAATGATTTAAATTATATTTATATCTAAAACATCTCAATATAATGAGCTTTCTCACCAGTTCGATGTAGATTGTTTACAAACTAGTAGTGATGGTTTTTTTCTATGCACTAATGGAATTATTATAATTATTGTTAAACAAGAAGAAAAGAAGAAATCTGAAAACAATATTAAATGTATTCAATAATTGATGTCGAACATAAATATCATGTTATGTACAATGATACCAACAATTCGGCTATACATACTAGCGACCACATTTATGTTGATTGATTTAAATGTTTAAATGCTGTATTGATTCTCACGTTAAGGCGATTTTCAAAATCGTAATCTTTATACTGTGTCTGAGCTTTTATCAATGCAGCTTTGCCTTCATCGATTTTCTATAAAGATATACATATAGTGAATTATAGATATATTATACTTGACAATGAAAAATAACAATTATATTTAAATATTAATTATAGTAGACATTGATTTTAAAACTTACATTGTCGTTACATAATAAAGTTCCCAGTTCGTATAATGCATAAGCACTTATATGACAGTCGATTGAATCATTAAATTTTCGATGTTGAAGACAATTTTTGTAAGATCTTATGGACGCATCTTTGTCATCGAGATAAGCAAGAACGGAAGCTTCTATCAAGTCACGCAGGCCCACCATCGGCTCTTGATTATGTGCAGTACTTTTGCATTCTGAAATATTTTTTTATGTGACACAACTCTTTCGTCAATGGATAATCAAATATAAAATATTTCATTGGAAACAAAGATACGATTACCCGAGAGAATAAGTCGGAGCGTGTCAACGGAACAAGAGGAGAGAGCATTCCACAAATAGAGTAATTCATAAACCAAAAGACGATAATAGAAATGGTCCGTATAAGGTTGATTGTCGTAATGGTTAATTAATTTCGAAAATCGTCGAGCAATAAATAAATTCAATTGTTGAGTTTCCCCGGTAGTCTCTACAACGCAGTGGCACATCTTCTGATATATCAGTGCGAGGTCATCGAAACGGCGTTGAGCGCCGCAACAAACTAGAGTTAATATTTAATTATGCAATATAACTTTAGGTTGAAATATTTATATTAAAGAATTATGGACAATAAATACCAGCTGACAAATAAGCATAAAACAAGACCGACCATCGCGACTCGTGTTGAAGTCTGCTGAAGGAGCTGTTTGCCTTGTCATAATTGAGACAAATGAGATGACACCACGCAACTTCGTGTAAGCAAAGTAATTTGATCTCTCTCTGCTGAGATGTGTGCACAGCCTCTTGATATGCTTCCAAAGCTCCGTTTATATCAGACTGTAATAACCAATTGTCAAATCTTAGTTAATATAAATGTACAAGCAATTTTTCAAGTACAGTGTGTAAAGTAGGTAAATCGGTGTTATATGTTATATATATATATATTGTGTATACCTCCAAGCGTTTAACTCGACCACTAAAGAAAAGAAAAAGAGCCGAGTGTTGAAATTCCTGTTGATTTTCTGAGATAAGTTGTTTTGCAGTTTCTACACTCGATTTGTTATTTGGACCGTCGAGACCAAAAAATGGTCTCACGATTGTGTGATACCATAAAAGCGCGAGCCTAAATTTATAATAATAATATATGAAGATGCAAGTATTTTGCTTGAATGTTACAAGCTATACTTAGACACATATCAACACTTACGTTGACAAGGGTGCTCTCATATCTTTGCTAAGCCTTGAGTGCATGAGAGAAACAAGTCCTGTTTGTCTGTCACCTTCGAATCCCAAAAAGTGCGTGACTTTGAGCAAAGAAGATGGTAGTAAACTGACGCACAACTGAAATATACCGTAGCCAAAACTCACAGCAGACATCAGACGAATTACCTCCGAGGGCTCAACAAAACTGCAAATAATAATGATATCTATAAATAGTGATCATTTTATGGTAGTTTTCACTGAAAAAAAAAAATTACACTGTCATCAAGTATACATAATATACTTGTGAAAATCACTGGAATGAAGAATATATATTCTTAAATGTATGTGAGGATATTTACTTCTTAATTCAAGTTAAATATACTTGATTCAAGGTAGCATTTTTTTCAGTGTCTGAAACAAAATGCTAATGATTACGGTATTTGTTCTTCAACAGCTACTGAATGACGAGCCGATCCTGATGACGTGTACAATCCCGTGAATGACAAGATCATTGACAGAGAAGTTCGAAGGCCTGAGCCACCGCGGACAGCAGCAGCAGCAGATGAAAGACACTGGACATTATGCGCTGCTGGTACGGACCAACCATTTTGTTCCGAGGACGGAGTTGCTGGACTCGGAGTTGAACAAGAAGAAGTGTCAACAATTATCGGTTCAATGCCTATCAATATACCACACCATTATGTATCAAAATCGACGCATTTTCATTCTTAAAAAATCTTATAATATATGAATAACTACCTGAAGGACTGCAACCAAAAGTGCGTTGATGTAAGTGCAATATTTGATTATAGCTATGCTGATAAATGCGCCACGCTTTTCGCAACATCCACCCTGCTCGCACATAACTTGTCATTTCTTGCTGAAGGAGTGTAAGAATTGCACAACAGACTTGAGTATCAGCTAAAATTACCTCACGCTCCAAATTAGTCGCATAATCCTCCTATATGTATATACATATGTGCGTATTATATACATATCTTCGATCAACAAATTATTTTCATCTATCGCGGTTATTAGTTGGAATTAATTTCCTCTAACCATAGTACAACATACATTTCCTAATGATGCTCCAAAAACTTTGCTCTTGACTGATTTTAACCAGCCAATATTACTCGCACATTCTTTTTCCATTTCACGCAAAAGTACAATTGCTTGTTGTAATTTTTCATCCTCGAATGACATGAGTGCGTTCTGAAATCATTTTTTCCCGCTCATAATATTTATATCGGTTAATATTGAAAAAAAAAAAAAAAAACAAATATATCGCATGAGTTTGTATTAACAATCTTGTCGTTATTATATTATATTCACAATAAAAAAATTATTAAAACGAATAAGAACGTAGAGTTTACCATAAATGCATAGAAACATCGTCCAGCTTTAATATGAAAATTATGCGAATTGCTGCTAAAAAGATTGTCAGCTTGTTCAATTTTATTATTCAACAGTAAAGAAATCCCTTCTCTAGCTATGTACCAGCCTGGTGGTGATTCAGCGACCGGCGTTGACTCTGCCATCATGTCACCCCTTCTTTGTTATTTAATCTTCATCATCTATATCAACGTCAAATATCAAAGTCAATATTAATAAAATATCATCAACAGCGCAACAATGTACGCACCTGCGGAAATTGATATAATACAATTTGAATGAACAGATCTAATGACTTACAAGTTTTTGCAAGTTGTGCAATGAGAATTTCATCCAAGCTGCTTAATTTATTTTTTGCATTTGTTAGCTTTCATCGTATTCATATCACACAGCGGAATATCGAAAAAGACATATAACCAACTATTATATTATTATCAATGTCTTTTCACTTGTATCTTGAATCAATATTTGAAAAACACAAGTTGCAATATTGTTTAATACATAATACTTAGAAGGCTTGTGTGTGTGTGTGTGTGTCGATGTGTTTTCAACAATGCTCGTTCACATTATTTGAACAAGTCGACAAACAATATAAACAGTAATAATTGTTGCAACGAGTAAAAATTAAATGAAAATATAAAGAAACAAAAAATTAAAACAGGAGTACATAGCGCGTGTGAATAGCTCCGCACAGTTGAAATACGCGGAGTTGACTAACCCTTGGTTGGCACGAGCTGTGCTGCCACCACACATACCCGTATTTTATCATGCCTCTCAATTTTATTGATTTTAGTCCAGAAATACTTTTCTGCAGTAGTTACTGCTGAAACTTGGCCCTGAACGTGTGTGATGAAACTGTATAGGTATATATACTTTACACCATGTATAGGTATATAAATCTGATGTTAATGATAAAAGGTAAACCTTCGCTCAATGAAAAGATTGTACATACTTACGTATCGTAGCGGGAAATTGACGAAATTATATAAAATTCAAAAAAATCAAATAACATTTCATGTTAATACAATGATTTATTATTACCTATATGAAAGGTACTCGAGGTGTGCGCTGACTATAAATCAAATAGTTGGGGTATTTACATGAAAATGTACAAGATCAGAATATAAAAAGCTTTCGTATGATCAAGAAGGTGTCATACAAATTCAAGACCCTCGAATTTTTGATCCATAACTTTAAGTTCTGGCATTAAAATGGTACCGTCGATGTTAAATGCCATTATATAGGTTGCTGTCTTTCCTCGAAATTCTTCAGTTTTTAAAGCAACGATTATTGAATCATTTGTTCCCGGTATGAATTTAAAACTAGAAAAACCTCGTATTTTCACTAAATTACCGACTTGTTTTATCTGCAAATAAGTGTAATATAATATAAAGAATAACGTTAACAAACAATAATGAGCTGAATGAAGAGATGAAAGTAGCGCACCTTGATGTCTTGAAAATGTTGATCGGCAATGATCATTATATTACAGCTCATTGATTCGTCAAGTTGTTCATTGTATGCACTCTTGGAGCATCGACGAGGTAAAAAGAACCAAGATTTATGAATGGCACTCCACATGACAGATTCATGGATCATGTATCCTAAAATCAATAAAGACAATTGATGCGATAACTTGCATCACGTTGGTTGATGATGCGACGTGTGTGTATTTTGTATATTCGAGCAATAATTATCTACCTGGAAAGTGTATGTTGTAAGCCTCCCTTAACAACTTATAATTATTGGTCCAATCTAACGATAGAACTTGGCCCGTTGGCAAAATTTGTTTTACCCACATTGGATTGTTATTTATATAAACTCCGTTTGAAGTTGTCCATTCTTTGCCCATACTTCCTACGTACAATTGTTCGTCTTTGACTGTTGCCCACTCAGATTTGAATCCTACATTGATCAATGATTTATTATTTTTATATATCATAAACGACGAGCAGTAGAACGTGGACTTGAATATAATTAAAATTATGATAGCGATACCACCATACCTTTGACATGGTTACCATTGCCATCGGTAAGAATGATCCAGGGATATGCATTGTTATCATGAAGCCGATACACAATGCCGGTCCGATCGTCAAAGCTTAGCAAGTTGCCATCAAAAACAACAAGTTCAGAGAGCTCCATGCCACGTCCCTTGAGCGCCATTGATGAAGAAACGATAGTATAATTGTCATCCCAGCTGATACTAACAATATTTTTCTCAGGCAACCACTTGAGCAGGCCCTTTTTCATATAACTAATCCAAACGTTATCGTTGATCGAACTTTTCGATAACGTGTCTAGATCACTTATTATTGCGACCTTGAAAGTTATCCCAAGGGGCGATGTGTGTGGACTGCTTAAAGGGTACGTCTTGTTGTACACAAAAGTCTTCGTTGCAAATGAGCTGCTTTCTGAGTTAATAATCAGCTGTTTACACCAATCGGCACTTCTCGATGCAGTCATGGGCAATAGATAGATGAAAAAGATGATACAGAGGAGAAATAAGATGATGCCCAAAAGCAACCTGCTCTGCACGTGCATTTTGCTTGAACCTACTCTGTACATGTGCCGCGTGTGCATTGCGTGCCGTAAATTTTGTATCAACATGCCTTTTCTTTCAGATGATTCTTCCATTAACGTTTTCGTTTCTTTCTTCTACGTTTGTGACAAGACATAATAACATCCGACCGCTGCAATACAACAATTTATATCTGCTATATATTTACCGATCGCATAATCAGATCTGCTTACTTTTCATTGAAAAACACAATTCAAAACACAATATTTTATGATTATTTATTATCCTTTAACATAATGTCATATACTCATTGCCTCGAATAATATGTGAAACGTAAACAATAAGACATAACCTCATCTTACCCTGCTTCTCAAACATTACTTGAATTTGGGCAAATGCAAAGACTTATCCACTTGATCCACATGTTTTTCATTCGTAGTCAGTCAAATTGTATAACAATTCAGCTATCAGGAACCCTAACAGAACAAATTCACTATGAAATATCGGGACGTTGTAATGTCAAAGACATTTGACGTTTGCCCATATAGCGCGCGCATATCGCGCTGTATCGCATGTGTGTGTGTATGCATGTGTATACCATGTCCAATATAGGTTACGTCACACCGAACAACGTTGCTGATATTTGGATCCACGTATACTAATATGAATTAATTATTTACTATTATTTATTGTCTTCTTTATAAATTAAAAACAATATGTATATATAGCCACGATGAACGCTCCAGGCTCCATGAATTCTAAATTAACCTTCAAACATTTGTAAATATTCTAAACAATATTATTTATTAATAATATATTAATTATAATAATAACGTCAAAACAAACTACCCCAACTGCTCTTGTATTTAAAAAAAAATCTCTTCAATAAAACAAGGGTTTTGCAAGTCAATTTAGCTGATGACATATACGATTATCGATTCGATTTGATGCATGGAGCCGTCGATACACTTTGGTAAAAATCTACATCTTTTCTATATATCTATATATATGTATTAGGAAGATAGATAATGAAAACTCATCAGCAAAATTAATAAAAAAATTATATGTACAAATCTGCTGCACGTACAGAAAATCTCATGTATATGCAGATATATACACTGATTTATTTATTAATTTTCTTTGCATATACACATATCTGAAATCGCATTTACAAAATATCAATAAATACAAATTGGCCAACAATCGGTCTGAATACAATAAGTTGAGTGTGTACACAATCGTAGTTGCGGCTAAATAAACAGTATTTCACTTTCTCATCTATGAATGATGATGTATCAACAAATTAATATTAATATTATTTTATGGAATCAAATAGTTGAAATATGGCATACAAAATTATCCATCCCTATGGAAAATCTCATGTGAGATCTCGCGTGATAATATTTCTAGCCAAAAATGTATTCACTTAAAATAGCATGTTCCACTCTTGCGGAAAATTGGTGTCTGCGGAACTCGTGTGTTGACAGCACGAGAGAAGCGAGTTCTGTCAAAAGGGTCGTCCCACAATCACTAATTAATTATTACTTTTAGCCGATAATATTTGTTTGTTCGGTTTTATTTATCATTTTCATTTCTTTCTCATTTTTGTAAATCATTACTGGACTTTAAACTAACCTATAAAATTGTTTATTATTTAATTATCTACCCGAACCCGAAACGTCAGACTATATATATAAGATAATTGGATACGCATGCTTCTTATCTGGGCCCTCTATTACAGTCGCTTCCAATTGAATCAACACCCCTTAGCTTATAATAATGGACGTGACACTCCGAGAGGACCCAAGTTCAAATCCAATAACTTTCCAATCAACCAACCAACCAAAATTATTCTGACTAGAACTATTATCAAACGACATCACGCGAAATTCGCATTAAAAATACTATACGTGACATTTTCTCAGAGGGATGACATCAATACAACATGTATAAAATGTAAATAAACAATTAATAATGGTAGACGATATAAATTTGTTACAACAATTTTGTTTTGACAAGAATAACAATCTTGGGTACAAGTTTGAAACAAATCAATTAAATTTAAAATGACACACTCAAAATCAGATATAAATATAAAATTATTTATATATTGCTTCATTAAAATATATATTTATAAAAAAGCAACACACTCGCCACCTAAAGTACGCCGTTTCTTAATGATGACATGTATGATAATAACAACAACACTCAAACAAGTCACTGGGCCTTTAACAAAACAGAAATCTTGTATTCAGACCGACGTTACTCACCCAGGCATTTTTCTATTTATCATAGCACCCAAATCACTCACTATTTGTCTGTGTTCTGGATTGAACATAAGAGTTCTTGCGCTCAGAAATGACAAGTCTGGCAGTTGTTTGAGTACCTCAGCAGACTGCGTAGATATGCTCATTAATCTGCCAAACCTATCGATAACGACTTGTTCATCACAAGTCTCTTGCTGCTTAACACTTTTTTTTCCACTTCCATAATCGCATTTACTGCCTTTATAAGCTTTTCTTAGATCATCTTTGGGCGATGATCTTAAAGATGACTCCATTTGACACCCTTTGTTCCAATCCTGTGTACTTGGCCCTGGCAATGGTTCAATTAATTTGGCAACTTGCGTCAAGTTTGAGTTAGCATTGTTCAAGTGCTTTCTCCTTTCTTGGGTCGATGTTTCTGAAGCATCATCAGGACCTACAATTTATTTCCATGAAATAATTATTATTATTATTATTATTATTATTATTATTATTATTATCATTCATTATTATTATGTATGCGAACAAAATATTTGGCAAACGCAAATTCATCCAAAAAACATCATCATCATATGTTTTTCTTTATATTTTTCAGTATATGTGAAAATAGAGGAAACTTATAAATGTAACCAAAGGTGTAAGCATGCACACGTATCTCTATCCATTAAACTTACAGTACACCAAATTCCTGATGCAAACAGCGTGACGATGATAGGGTTCAGAATGTACATTACAGTGAGGCGTTAATAAAGGATCGAAGGGATATAATAAATCCAGCGGTAGAAGTGCAGACAACCCACCACCTGATGGTACAGTACATTTTATTTGTTTCACAAAACAAAAATGCCACCACCACCAAAAAGCAATAAATGAAACAATTTTATAGTATGAATCGTTGTTACCAAATTATGCAGACAAATTCACCAAATACAGAGTTTTATTACAATTTAAACAAATAATATTAATATTCGATGAGTAAAACAAAATATATATATATCATTAAAACACAAAAAAACTTGTAGTACCTAGGTTTAAATAAATAACTATGTAACAGCTTTAAATTTACCCTGATTAACGTGAAATATTAAATCATGAAACATCATCATTATGAATATTTCATTATGTATTTCTATGACCAGCGCAACTTTTAACGTTTCGGTAAGGCATAGAAATTCAAAAATCCTATAAAATTTACTTGTATGATTATGAAATCAATTTGTATGATATAACAAAATATCTATGGTGCACTGTTCATAGAAATACATAATGAAATATTAAAAATGAATTTGAATAAATTACTATTTCATTTTAACCGGAGGAATAAAATATGTGAGGCGAATAAAAAGTGCAATAATAAATAATAATATCAACACAATAGGTAGGTGATGAATACACTTACTTGAATCTAGTGGGTTCACTAATCCAGAACTGTTCCAATCAAACTGCGCTGCCGGAACATCCTGCAAAGCCATTGTAAATTGTTAATGCTATCATAACTCATTGCATATTGATCTACATATCCTTTTACCTCTGCGTTGGAATTGTTATTTGAAATCTTGTTCGCGCCTGTATTGGAACTTGGCTGATTGTTCAAAGCTTTGACAGGTTCTAGAGGTGAAAAACCCAAGTTTGCAGCAAATCTTGGGACTGCTGGATTCCATTTTGGTCCAAACAGCTGTGAAGATTATGTAAACAATGTATTCAACAATATATACGAGAAGAAATAAATAATTCAATATCACTTACTATATTTCGTGAATCAATCCCCAAAGCACTAAGAAAAAGATTATTGCTGGTGCTATTGTTCCACTGGTAAGTGAGAGCATTTGTGTCTTCTATACTTTTCATGCTATTCCAAACACAATCATTTTCGTCTACCAATGATTCCAGTTTTACTTCTATTTCCGTTGAAATGTATGGAAACAACGTTGTGATAATATCACTTAATTTATCAGCAACCTGATACAAAAATAAAATTATCTTCAGTTGATCCAAATTAATCTGGTTAAGGCGATGAACAAAGGTCAGTGTTTATCAAAAATGAGTTGAGATCATTCATGAAACAGGACCTCAACTCGTTTTTTTTATAATCACCGACCCCTTTATTCATCCCCTTAACAAATTATTGAAATAATGAATATAACATATTTACACATTTGTTGCCTTCAAGATCCATTGAGATTTGTTTCTCACTGACTCGACGTTTGATTAATTGATCAGACGTTGTTGGATCAAAAGACTGTACATCACCAAAGTCCTCGAAATCGTCGTTATCATCAGCATCATTGAATCGATTTTGACTTTCGACCGAGCTAGGCTTGCCCTCCTGAATCGTCACATATTTAATAGAAGAAGAAGAAGAAGAAGAAGAATTGTGAGAAGGAGCATTTGAAAAATCTGCAAAATCTCCGAAATCATCGTCATCATCATTTGCATTGTTTTTGACAAGCTCATTAGTTATTTCCTCCTCGCCAACACTTTTGACTAGTTGATCATTATCATTATTTAAGCTAATATCATTGTTAGAATTAAAATCGTTGTCTGTCATATGGTAACATTTTTCAACTTTGCCATCGTCGAAGCTTGGATTATCATCATAAATTTTATCGCTGACCATGGAATCAAAATTTATGTCCAATGCAAATTTTGTATCCTCATTGATATTTGTAAGCTCTTGATACGAATCTATTGCCTCCTTGTTGTCGGTCACTTGTTCACTTTTATCAATTTCAAGCATTTTGTTTTTGTATTCATCTTGTTCATCGTGAGATGTCATCACGTGGGAAGAATAGGAGTTCCTGGAGCTACTTAAAGTCGGCTCCGTATGACACTTGTCAGCAGCCGGATTGTCTAGCATGAGAGACTGCGTTTTGTCATCCTCGTGATTATAACAATGCTTGCTATAGTTATTTGTTTGTTTGTTAATCAAGATGACGTCAACGTCGTTGTTATCAGTGCACGGAATCTCATTGTTTGAAACAACAAATTCATATGTGTCTACCAGTTTGATGCTGTCATCTTGGTTCTCGCATGTTTCTACTATCAACACTTGGTGCTCTTTCGGCACTGGTATTGTCGTTGTTGATGACTGCTCTGGTACTATCAAAGCCGAGGCTACTTTCTCTACTATTTCTCCATTCATTTTTGGTGACGAAACATTTGGCAGTGATCCCGACTCAATTTTATGAGGAGAATCCGAAGCTATTGATAAACCTACAAACGATTCAATTTTACTTTATGTTAATAAACATACATATTAATTACTTATGTTATAGGAATATGAATACGTCAATACTAATACCATCGATAGCTCCTGTTGTAAAGTCACCAAACTCATCGTCATCCGATTCTCCACCAATATCGTCCAAAGGAGGTGGTGTTGAACTCACGAGCGGTGGGAAAGCCATTGTTTGATTAATCTGTATTTATGTTTATAATATTATTACTATTTTTACACAACATTGTCCAAAATGTCCACATTATTTTGAACTATTTCTTTAATTTTGTCACCGATGATTAATAATGATAATTAGGTTAATCATAGAAAGTACATACAACAATAACAGTTGATATGAAAAGTGTAATCGAAAAAACTTTATATAGAGATTACACCTACCTACTGAGAAGGCTTTATTGTGTCTAAACGTATGCATATGTCAAAATGAAATTTGTTATTTCGTTTCGAATCCTGCCATTGAAGCTTTTAAAGTGTTGCACTCTGCACATGTCGAGAGACTCCCTTTATCAACATATTATAGCTCACTTGTAAGCAACTAATTATTTCTTTCTCTTTCTCAAAAGCGTTTCATCATAAAAACTCTTCTTGCCCTGATGGAGAAAATAATATAGTAAAATCACCTGTTTTTCTAACCGAGCAGCATTAGTAGTACACTTGCACACACAAACCATAAGTAGGTTTCTTTCCTTCTCTCTCTATCTCTCTATCTATCTCTCTCTCTCTCTCTCTCTCTCCGATGTTGTGGTGGCTGCAGATTGTTAAATGACATTTCTCTTTGTTATGTTTCTTGTCTCTCTTTATTTATCTCATGACAAACAAAGATGCTAAATATTCGCAAATGAAATCGCCATTAGATGCGATGCGGAAAAATGGTGGATTCATCGTATTTGTCAAACAAGACTTAAAACATAATTTTGTCCTATATTAGTCTTTCGTTTTGTTTTCATAGCAAAAAGTTCCAAGATATTTTATACTTCTAATAAATACACATCTGTTTTCTTTAAATCACACAACTGTGATTCTAACACACTAGCTAAGTAAGTTAGTTCTTTCATTCGCCACAAAGCGACGCCACCGAAACGGCAATCTTGGTGCGCGTGTAATTGAAAGTGTTCTTAAATTGCGTGCACTATAGGTATGTTTACCTGGTCGCATCGCTTTCTTGCTTGTGTGTTTGATAGATAGGGATGAAAAAGTATGTAGACCATGGAATTGTATATATTGTATAAAAATTTCTTATCTTAATATGGATATATAAGTCTTCAATAACTGATTAAGTTTGTTTTAAATATAAATACATATATCCAAGATATAATATGTCTTCCGTAAAAATAGCAATAGATGCGAAAATTAGACGTAAAATTATTGATTTATTCTTTGAATTTTCAAGGAGATAGGGCGGCTGCACCAACATTTGACCGGGCACCAGTGAATGACCAATGCATTGGAGTTTCAAAGATAGACAATGCATTTTAAATGAGTTGTCATTCAATGGTATCGAATCGTAATCAATCAATTGGTTCATTTACCCTAGTTATTTTTCTAATCATTTACTTTTGGATTCTTGAAAACTTAAAAGAAAAGTACGCGGTAATAGACATCATGCATATCAAAACTACGGTTCTAAATAAGCATTTGTGCTGCGCGATGATGATATTTATACATATAATTTATCACCACTCATTTTTCACAATTTACAAATGCAATATAAAACTTTCATGCCTCAGATTATTAAGAAGTATACAAACTTGCAAATGGATGTATATGGCGAAAAATAGAAAAATTCATATATAAATGATTTTTCTTAATAACAGTTTTAAAACGAGTAGAAATTAATTTTTGAAATTGTATATAATAAAAAGGGAAACTGAAAAGCTAGGATTCAGCCCTATGATAAAATGGTGTCTTTTTGTAGAAAATGGCTATGGGAGGTTAGGGTGCTGATGCTTCTAATATCATCGTATGATCAAATGGTTGTAAAAATGAGGCATACGAGTTCAGGCTTAAGAAATTGCAAGGCACGTAAATGGGGGTTGAATCATCCCCCTTTTCTAACATACAAATTCGAAATCTGACTGAATCAGCAAATTTCCTAAAAAGCGCTTGACTATATTCTCTGAAGGATTTATTTAAATTCGATAATAAATTGTATTTGTTCTATTTAAAAGAAAAATAATTTTCATCCGATAAAAATTTTAAAAAATATACAATTTTTACGATAGTTTCATATCTGCAATTATTATAACTCAGAAACTAGAATTATCATCTTGATGTGATGTCAAAGAAGTGGTGCGCATAATTATGAAGAGCTTAATTTGATGAAAACATATAATTGCTACAATAAATTCTATTCAGCTTTAAAAATGTTGCAATGGAACAGTTTGCATCAATTACACTTGGACTTACAGAGTGATTCACACTATTTTCCACATGTCAATTTTATGATAAACGTTTTTGTTTCTGACGTGTATTGAGAAAACAACTTTTGAATTAAGACAAATTTTATAAAAAAAAAAATTTAAGCGGCGGGCGTATTTGTATATAAATTACTCACAACCTGTTGTTGACCAATATTCTGCAGAGAACAATTTAGTTGGAAACAGCTTTTTGATGCAGTCTAATGCCTGTATGTATTTGCCTTAGCTGGAGAAACTTTAGACAAAAATGAAGGGTTGAAAACTGTAAACTCCTGAGGGTCTAAGTAAGACGTGTGAAAAATTTCACATTTTTGTCCAGCTAATTGGGCGATAATACAATTCTGGATTTGCTCATATATATGCGCAGCCATGTTTCTGAGACGAAGCAAATTGAAATTGTAATTATTTTCCTATAAATGTTTGTTGATTCAAACTTTGATTTGTAACCTGTTTTGATATTGTTTTACCATAACGTGACGATTGAAATTATTATAAAAGAACATGAAATAATTTTAAAACTGTGGAATTCTTTTTGGAATTTCCGGCAACTCCTTCATGGATCTTCTCGAAACTCTTTGGAACTCATCTTCGATTATTCTTGTTAATTGAGTAAATGATATTGATATATTTATTATTATTACATTATTAAATAACTCACATTTCCGTTTCTGTAAGGAAAATATAATAAGCTATATTGTATATATAAGCAATTACCAAATGGCAGGAAAAAATATGCGAAAAAGAATTTGAGGTCATTGGAGTGCATTGTAGTGGGTTGTTGGTGATGCGCAGGTGTATGGCACCTACATACAGCAAAATGCAAAGCAGATCGAGATGGAGGAAATGATGATGTGTATACTATATCCCTATACCGGTTGAGAAGAAGAATATAAGCATCAGAATATACGAAAAAAGTGAGACAAAGGGAGAGAGAGAGAGCGTGCAAGCAACAGGTGCGAGGACAATTAAGAGAGGCTGGCTTCTCTCAACGTGACGACGTTCGTTCTCTGGGTGCGGTATATAGGTATACGATCGAGAGGCATAGAGAAAAATGCATGATAAATCTGATATGAAGAATATCGGTGCACGCTTGAATCTGATGCGTTGAGATGGCAAGAATAAGGATGAATAAACAGGTTGAGCACCATTGTCGAGGTAAACGCAGGTAGTATAGCATATCCCCACTTATAGATCAGCGTTCTCTTTGCCTCATCCGTGTCCACGTCCTCGGTTGCTTCCAACAACTTTTCTCTCTCCTGTGGCGGCGGCGGCGGCATGTTGTTAGTGTGTCGCTCGCTGCTCTACGGTAAAGTGAAGCAACCAAACGTACTATACAGCAGCAGCCATTCTAAAAAGAATGCGCTCGAAAATCAGTGCCTTGTGTAATATTAGCCAGCTTTAGTAGACGCAAAATACATATATAATATCTATAATACATACATGTATATATAGATATACATATATATATATATATTAGCCAGGCAAATAATAAAATTAAACGTCCAAGATGCCTTGCTCCGCGGTCACCTTGTCTCTCGCTACCATCTCCGGTATCATCGCGACCGCCCTCCTCACCATCGCATTCTCCACGGATAATTGGCTATATACAGAAGTCAAACGCGCTCAAATTCAGGTACACTCCACATGCATATATTAAAATTTCTTTTTTTCTTCAACTTCGTTCACAATATAGGTACACATTTTATAGAAATACAGCATGTTTAAGAAGAAAGCAACGTTTACCGTTAATTTGATCTAAATGGATGATTCCATTTCCAACAATATATATATATATATATATATATATGTTGAGACAAAATGTTTCAACGTGATGAAATATATATTAGAGTGAAACCTTTGGAAGAAGCAATATACCATATGCATTATATAGCTACCTCTATGCTATAGGTAAATAATGCGTTCAAATGCGTTAGAAGGTATAGCTTGTTGAACATATATCTAATGATACAAAAAATGTAAATTAAAATATAACGAGTAAGACTGTAAATTGCACGTGGTGTTCTTTTAAACAAGCCAAAAATATTGATGTGAAAGTATAACCGGTTGGTTTAGTCGCTATAATAACCAGCATGTCGTGTCAGATAAAATATATTAAACGTCAAGTTTGTTCAATTTTCTAATGATTTATAAGATTATTTATGAATAATTTTGCAACTTGTATTGATGTGTTGCACCTACAAGTTCGCAATGGAAATATCAAAATAAGCGCATGCTCTATTGAATTTTCACGCATTGCCTTTTAAATTGATATATTTAAAATAACGCTATTTGGCAAGTTTTGAATTTCTCCTGCTCGTATTCCAAAAACTTATCGTATAAAATACGATCGACATTCCACGCCGCACCCATTTCAGCGCACATTGACTCGATGAGTTTCGAGTTTAGCGTCCGCTTATTTTCTCTCAGCAGTGAACGGTACCGCGCGCCACTACACACTATACCAGCTAGTATGCACAAAATTGTTACAACTATTAATATAAAATACTCTATATCTTATACAGGTCTCATTCTATCGTGTTATAGAAAAAAACCTGTCAATAATATTAAGTATACCTCTTCAATATCCATATATAATAAAATTATATGGGTATATAATATAAAATGTAATGAGAGCCATCAGTCTCAAATTTGATGTCAAATGCCATTTGCTTGCTTTGAAAAAAGCATTTTTCAAACATTTATAACATCAAGTGTCATCTTACAATATATTATAAAAAACATTGAAATGAAGTTCGAAGAAAGCGCAAGAAAGTGTGAAATGACTGAATGTATCAATATTGTCGAAATAAATACAATTGCAAATTTTTGTTCCCTGACGATTATACTATAAGCGCATGCATTTTTATAAAAATAAGTGGTACAAACAAATTATATTTGAAACACTGTTTTATGTACGCTGTTAAAAGTGAGAATCGTTCAGTTCGTTATTGAAATTAAGTAGGTGGGGGAGGACAAGTTTTTGCTGACCTAAATTTTTTGAATTGAAAGAGAACGTTTCTGAAATGCGATGATTAATTGACCGGAAGAAACCCCTTTTTTCTTTTCTT
The DNA here is from genome assembly GCA_030522925.1 of Trissolcus japonicus. Lineage (NCBI taxonomy): Eukaryota > Metazoa > Arthropoda > Insecta > Hymenoptera > Scelionidae > Trissolcus > Trissolcus japonicus. Next base: position 54,811 of record JAPYZS010001249.1, on the reverse strand, counting down.
CTTCTGATTTTAAAAATTTATACTGAATAAAAACTTGTAATGATGAAATTTGTTCTTGCCAAATGATTATTACACTATTAACTATAAATAATTTACAACGAAATACATCATTCGCATATATTTATATATTGTTGCAACCTATAAATAAATAAATGATATGTACATAACCGCACAAATTGAACCCGTTTTACTGTAAAGTGTATACCCATGCAAATATTAATATTCATATTTGTTTAAACAGCTGTTGATTATTTATTATGTTGTTTTTTTAAACTAATTCATTATTAATTTAAATTTATTATACATTTTGTTATTCAGCAATACGTGCACGTGGTGTTATAGTAAGTTGTACGACGACGAGTTTTCCTTTCTGTGTCAAAGAAATGATTGTCACATATTCTTGATGATGCTGCTTTATTGCAAACAGTGACGAAACGACAACGTGAAAGCAGTCTGTTTCCACTTTACTTATAAAATAGAAAACTCTCTTTAAAAAACAGTATCAATTGATTCTTCGATTAAAATCTGTTTTCAATGTATAGATGTACATTTGGATTGACATAATAACAATCAAAATAAAATAATAAATAATTATATTGTTTATAACAATTTGCCGTTTCATTAAAGCAATAATTTTATGTAAAATGGACAACTTTTAATAGAAGTCATTGCTGTCTGGAAAACTGGAAAAATGAACAAAAATTGATGAACTAATCAGAAGCTTCTATATACACTCTCTTCCTGGATTTGTCATTTATCATTATTATTATTATTATTATTATTATTATTATTATTATTATTATCAAAGCAATCGCAATGTCTCGCGTCATGTTGAAACAGTATCTTGTAACCTTGAAAAACACCCATCACCGCGACATTCCTTTCGTAACAAAAGGTGCAACGACTGTCTATATATACGTATGTATGATGAGCATTCCGGAACAAAAACTATCAAAATTAGTTTTATACAGCAAAAAAAAAAGTCGCGCGGGACGAGATTCATTATTTCAAGTTCGCATCACTCACCGGCATAGGCATGTATTTTGATGACAATGCCACATGCGTCTCTTAGAAAGTTTAACATGACTTAATTGTTATCATTATATTTGCCATTATATTCTTCCATACCTTTCTCTCAGTCGCGTTTTCTTTATTCAAATCTAATTTCGGTTTAAAAGTAACATCGATCCATATCGGGACTATTCTTCTCATTAGTCATTTTTCAAGAAAACATGACGGTTTCACTCTACAGTACACCTATACTTTGATTACGATTTTCTCATCGTCATCAAACGTCGCAAACAAAAGATAAATGCACTATAATATGGCTAAACCGTGTGGTAGCAACAAGTCTGCCTCTCTTATTTGTTGTTAAAATACACAAAATAATAATAATTTGCATTATTTTCAGCAACAAGCCGCAAAAAATGCAGATCAAAGTCACTTAGTGGAACAAATGAATACAAAATATTATTACTACACGAGGACACAAGGACTTTTTAGGATATGTTATCCCAAGGAGAGACCTCCCACGGGTAAATATTCATTTGATCAATCATATCATAAAATAATGAAATTTCAATGATGAATGAAATATTCATAATTTTACTGTAACGAAACTTATTGAATAAATAGAGTTATGAACTTTATTAATCAAAACTAAAAATGGTATAGGTATTAATTATTACTTGTCCAATACAAATTAAGAGATACGTTTTCACCGCGTATAGTCTTCACTATCATAAGACTTTCTATTCAGCCTTCGTCGCACGATGCAATACACTAATCGGGTGAGCGCGCGCGCACTTAAACAAAAAGATTAATGTATCATACATTTTTATATATAAATTTAATATAATATGATCAACAAATATCGAATCCCTATGTACTATTTTTTTAAAATCATATTGATTGTGTATTATCCATATATCACAAAATTGACAACTGAAATGTTTTGACACACTATTTTGGTATTACTTCCGCTTATTCATTTACCGTATAGTCGCTCACACATGGCCGTCCATATCGAAATTATTATATTGATATGAGAATGAATAAACACATGAATTTATAACTGTTAAATAAAATATATAATAGTAGTATATTTACATTTATTTGTTGAAATAAAATTGTTGTTGTTTTTTTTATAACAAGATTATTATCATTACAATTCTTTATTGATTTGAATTTTGGAAATGTTTTGTTGTAAAAGTAAAGATTTTTTTCAAGTTTCACCTAATTCAGACAAGCTGCGGTAAGATCGTTGACTTACAGCGTGATAACGGTACTCGCAGGAGTAACTCTTTATTACTAGTCCAGAAAAGGAATTTCTGAACGTTGAGCCAATGATAGTTCCGTAAAACTGTAAAATATACGATTAATATATAATATGTGTACATTTAATATCTATAAAATGATATTTGTATTTGGTTGAGCTACAAGCGAATTAATCATTTGAATCATTTTGTTTTTGGTGCAAAGTGGAAACCTATCTGAGTCCTGTGGAAACGCATTGTATGAACGTTGACTATTTCATCCCTGATGAAGATAATGAAACGCGAAGATTTTCGGACGACGCTATGACTCGTTTACGTAAGTGCATGTCTATGTTTATGAATAATAATAATAATAATAATAATAATAATTAAATGAAATGAAACGAAACGAAATGTTGTTTTCAGATATGGGCAGGTCAGTGATAGCTCTATTTATGGTCGGATTTGTGGCAATATTTTCTGCCTTCTGGACGGGTGTTATTGGATGTTGGAGACGATCACCAGGAAATATCACTGCTACTGCACTTCTCATGTTCTTTGCTTGTTAGCATTTTTTTATATTAAAAACAGTAAAATGAATTTAAGTTGGGAGTTTAAAAATGATTAATTTTAATCCGCATTTGCGCAGGTCTTGTGAGTGCTGCAGCAATGGGTCTTTGGCATGGTGTGGAATATTATGAGAAAGAGAAAATAGTTGGTGAAGAATTTTATCAGCAGTGGAGTTCTGTGAGAAAAAAAAAAAAAAAAAAAAAAAAAAAAAAAAAAAAAAAAAAAAAAAAAAAAAAAAAAAAAAAAAAAAAAAAAAAAAAAAAAAAAAAAAAAAACGGTCATTTCGATGATAACACTTGAGAAACGGCCCTTGTAACATAGACATATAAAACCACCATTTCAAGAAAAACACATTTCAAGTTATTGACACTATGTTAATTTATTTTTTTCAAAATTATACTGTTCACTGGCCTCTGTATTACATTTATAATACAAAATGAATTTTAATTTTGAATAAAACGAGAAGTGGGAGAAGGATGCAAGCATGGTCCGATTATGTTATTATTATCATATATAAGAAACTACTTAGGTCCTTAGGGATAATTCAGCCCAATGGTACGACTGGTCATTTTATTTGGCCTGGTTAGGCGTAGGCACGTGCCTGGGCACGATGACATTATTCCTCATAGCTGCATCCTGTTTGCGAAAAGAGCGTGCTCGGGAGCAAGCCCAGAACATTCAATATATAATGCCAGGTGAACATTTTTAATAATTGAATGATTTAACCCGGTTCTAGGTGCTGAAGGAAAACTCACTAATATCATACGACTGGTCATACGTGGTGGCTTGGGTCGGCGTCGCTTTGTCATTGGTCAGCGCTATTTTATTTAGCGCAGCAGCCATATGCTTGCGGGGAGAAAGAATGAGAGAAGAGGCTATGAACATGCAATACCTCATGCCTGGTATACAGACAATAATACATTAACTTTTGCTTTTACTAACGTGTCCATCATTTTTCGTATATATAATCAAATAATCAAATAATAATAATAATAATAATAATAATAATAATAATAATAATAATAATAATATTTCTTTGTTTTCTCACATATTGCACTCTCCACTATTCAATAGATATCATGATGATTACCATGTATATAAATAATAATAGAGTACAAAGGTGAAACTAATCTTGGTTGAATTTGAAAATAAATAAAATAATTGAAATGAAAATCGATGGTGTTAAAACTAACAACAAAACAAGATTCTAAATTTTACAAGATTTTTTCGAAACTTGTAATAGATTTGTTGATTGCATTACGCTCTGTTTCTTCACTTGATAATATTATTCTGTCATGCCCCAACAATCTGCAACTTTCAATCGAAATCTTTATATCAAATTGATTCAAAAATGATTATCAGCAACAATAGTGATCAAACGGTTTATCCATTTTTAACAAATTCCAATCTCGGTGTTATTTTTCATGCATGCAAAAAAAGATTGTTAATATAGACATTCTTTTAAATAAATATGTGTGTGTTTCTTTTTCAGTATATCCTCAAAAGCAACAATACGCTTACGCTGGATACCCAACCGCAGCCGCATACCCTGGTCCTTACTATCACGGATCTCAGTACGGACCTTACAATTATTGAACTATAGGATGAGAAAGAGAGTACAAATCTAATAGATCTTATTTAAATGAAATAAGACCCGGATTGAACCACTCATGTAAAATCAATAAAGTGCAATTATACTTAAAAAAATCATCGCAATTTACACATTCATAATAAACCGGTTCAATAAATTGCGAAACATCAATATATTGCACTATGATTCAGAATACGAACAAGCAAACAAAAAGAAACTCATCAATTGTATCTATACAAATTTAATAGAAAACAACAAATAAACTAAACAAGTTTTGCTATCATATATTTTATCTTCTATAAACTAATTTAGGATTCAACTATTGTTGATTTTATACTATTTTTAGAAAAGAAGGCTGCTAAAATGTATCTTCATTCGTTTATTTTAACGCATTCGTTGTATTAAATATAAGATTTGTTTAAAAATAGACGCAATAATAAATTACTGCTCCATAGTTGAAAATGTAATTGAAGACTGTGTATCGATGAGATGAAGATGTATTTTTAAATGTGAAAAAAATGGTGACGACAATACAAAAATGTTAATTATATATAAGAATTGTTTTACATGTATAATAATTTAACAAACTCTGCAAATGTACACTTTCATTATACGAAAAATTTTAGAAAGACTTTCATTTTCATTTCATTTGTATATTTATATAATATATATACGTGTCCGGTCAAGATGATGAGATTTAATACACACGTATATTTTATTATTCAATTTGATCAAAATCTAAATGATTTTTAAATATTACCTAACGTTCATAATTTGTAATAAAAAATCATTTGTTATAAAATTATTATTATTCATATTTATCTACATTTTGTTCATTTTATTACTATATGAGATACAAACTGAGAGTTAAACCAATAATTTCATGATGATATTGAAAACATACGTTGCATATGTACTTGTTTGTGTATACAATTATTTTCCGAATGATACGAAATATTATTTAAGTGATTGCTACTCTGAAAAATAAAAATTTAGAGACTAAGTAACTTTGTATATACCTATATGTTATACATTTATATATGAGAAATCAATAAACTTTATAGTTTTGAATGTATATAGTAATAGTTGTATCTTTTTGAGATATCATATTATACATATCTAGTGACAAGGTTTTAATATCAAGTTTACATATTTTCCTGTCAACCATATACATACAGCATGGTGTACGTCAACAGAATAACATCAACAGAAAATACGCCTAGTCAACAAAAATAATTTTTTTCCAACATCGGCTACCAAACGAGGAATTTTAAACAGAATATAAAGCATTCAAAACGTTGGCGCTGACAAATTATTATTATAACGTCAGGATTTTGAGTTATTATTTGCATTTTATATTTTGATATTTATATATGATGATAACTTTTTATACAGCCGCGATGTACGTGAAAAACACTATACATTAATTTCATATTTGTCACTTTGTATTGATAAACAAAGTAAATTGATTATAATTATTGATGCTTTGGTCACTTTGTTTCCTCCATACTAAAAGCTCATAAAAATATTATCAAACATGAGTAAATAATTATAATAAACGTTTATTTTTGAATGGTTCTAGATGGCGTAGCGATCGGCACCACATGACGAAGGTGTGTGTGGAGAGAGTGTGTTGGCGCACCAACATCATATTTAAACTGAAATTGAAGTCGCATGTAGCCGGTATCAGAGACTCAGTCTTACGCTTATATCCTAGACTAGAGACAATAACGTGTTGTTGATCAAATATCAATTTAGTGCTGCATTGTAATAACAACTTTTCATTTATTAAGCAACTCTATTGGATCGAGTATTCATTCTGCTCATACACGACGAGTACTAAAGAGGTAATAAATTTTATTTTGAACTACCCCGAACTTGCATAACGCGAGGAGTGCCGAAAAAAGAAGTTTATATTTATTATATTGGTACAAGTTGTGTTGACTTTCTTTTCAATGACATAACATGAATCGGCTTTCCTTTCAACTTGCATGTTGACTCTTTTATGCATGCGTATTCCGTGCATTTTGTTTTTGTGTATACTAAACACGCGCGTACGTTGTATATATTTTTCATACAATTTCATTCTATCTCTCGGATTTTCAATTACACGCCAAATCGATTATTATAACTGATAATATTGTTGCGTTATTTAAATCATTTTCATTTTTTTTTTTTTTTATTATTGTGTACACCTTAATTGTCATATGATAAATTGATTAACGAAAATCAAATCAAAATTAGATCAAAATTGATTATTTAAAATAAATATTTCATCACATATCTTCTTATTCTTCTTATATAAAAAGAGTATTGGAAAAAAAAAACTAAATTGATGTTCATTATTTATTATTTGATAATAAAAAAGGATATGAGTAAAAGATTCAAGTTCGTGATCATTATATATGCACATGCACACTACATTATATGACAAAATTTACAAAAGAAAACGTGTGATACAAAAAAAAAAAAGGTTTTCAAAACGTAAAAATATAATAACTAATCTATCGGATTAAAATGAATGAATAAAAAACAAACAAACTGAATAACTGAAAATTGAAGACTTTTGAATGAAATGAATGTAAAAGCGTGTTGTTTGATGTGTGCGTGTGGCAAGAAAAAGTAGGAAGAGCGGAGTGTTGTCTGACTTGTTGGGTTCTAGTGGCGCGAGGACGAACCTGCTCCACGATTGGTCCGTTCATCTCAGCTGAGCACAAACTCTCAACTATAGCTACACCTGAACCAACTCACAATCCATCAACGATTCATTTTTTTGTATATCGCGATCATGATATCAACACGTGTGTTTCGTTCTTCTAATTTAACGCCTCGGTAATTTTTGTTTAATAACAAAACAAATTTTTTCTTGTACTACTCAGCGGATTTCATACAGGTATATAAGCAATTCATTTGTTAACAATTTTATATATAATATAATTATATTATTAAAATATATAGAGTGAAAATTGAATGTTTGCCATTTTATTAATGAGAAAATGTTGCGCGCATGTTTCATTATGTTTTTGGTAAAGTTGTAATTTTATATACGATATCCAAAACTTGTTGCAATTTCAAATAAAAATACGTATGTCTACACACGCGTGATTCTCTGATAACGATTGACATGTATATATATTGATTGAGTGAAAATATATATACATATACTTGTCACACGATATGATCACGCGGTGTGTCAACATAAATTATATATATATATAACATTTAAATAATTCCTTTCTTAACAAAACACAATTTAATGAAAATGCGATTTGAACACGACGCGTTGATCAACATCTAGAAATGAATCACAACTTGACTGAGAAATATGTACGAGTGTGTAATTGAATCGAAGCATCGTTTTGACCTTGACATTGATTGTATCATTCTCGCACCGATTTTAAAGTCAGTAACCTATGAAAGAAAGTTCTGTCATTATTCGATACTTCACTCAAACGTACGCAATAAAATATATAAGTTGATATTTTTTCTACAAATGTTTGATTGCATTTTTATTATTAAAACAAAAAGTATATTATATATCGATATAAATATAGCACTTGGTGAGCTATGTGCGTGAAAACGATACAACAATGCATATTGTATGTCAATGAAAATGTCTTTAATTATTTTTAAAAAAGTGACAGGCGTGCGCGTCATAATATAATTAAAAATAAAAATATGCGAATTGAAAAAAGAGGCAAACTAATGGAAAAATTATAAATGTTACATCAACTATATGAACCGCAGTGAACTTGAAACATTTTATCATAAACCTATACTTTCAAATTGATCGATGACTTTTTGATACACTCTCTCATTATCATCTATTGATGATCATACGATGTCTGTGATGATACAACACGTGAGAGAGGCGCACGACATCATTAATATAATTGAAAATAAAAATATGCGAATTGAAAAAAGGGGCAAACTAATGGAAAAATTATGAATGTTATGCAAATTATATGAACCGCAGTGAACTTGAAACATTTGATCATCATTAATCGGTTCTTTCAACTAGATCGATGACTTGTTTGATACACTCTTTTTATCATCTATTGATCATACGATACTTGTTAGTATTATCGATGTGGCTCATGATGAGATTTATATTCATGCATATCAGAAAAGAAAATTAACTGATTACGTTAAAAATTGAATATTTGTGCAGAGAATTGGAAAATGACACCCAACATCTATACACCAAGTGATATACAATTTGAAGGAGATATGGTCACTGCATCAAGTGAAGCTGAGACACATCAAAAAGAGAAGCCAAAGTATAAACTTCAAATTGTTTGGAGAAATGTTATCATTTTTGGCTATCTTCACTTAGCTTCTTTGTATGGATTGTATTTAGCGCTTACGTCTGCTAAATTGTTAACCACTCTGTTTGGTAAGAATAAATGATAGCATATACACGTACATATTTATTTTTTAATTTTATAATTTTTCATTTGATATCGTTTTGCAGCGATATTACTTTACCAGTGCAGTGGATTTGGGATCACGGCAGGTGCACATAGACTTTGGTCCCACAGATCATACAAAGCCAAATGGCCCTTGAGAATGATTCTGATGATTTTTAATACAATTGCTTTTCAGGTAAAATTATTATTATTATTATTATTATTATTACATTCAAAGTTGATAAATATATATAAAATGATAGATATAAAAGACGTTTTGTTTGTTAATATAGGACGCAGTAGTTGACTGGGCACGAGATCACAGGGTGCACCATAAGTACAGTGAGACTGATGCAGACCCGCACAACGCAAAGCGTGGTTTCTTTTTTTCTCACATTGGTTGGCTGTTATGTAAAAAGCACCATCAAGTCAAAGAAAAAGGCAAAGGAATTGATCTAAGTGACTTGTACAATGATCCTATTCTTGCTTTTCAAAAAAAGTGTGTTGCAAATAATAATTTATATACATATATGTGATAAAAATGCACAAGCAATCTAACATGCTGTTGTTACTTTTAGGTACTACTTGGTACTTATGCCCATATTTTGTTTTCTGCTGCCAACTCTAATTCCTGTATATTATTGGAACGAATCTTGGAGCAACGCATTTTTCATCGCCGCAATTTTGCGTTACACATTCACACTAAATATGACGTGGTTGGTCAATTCGGCCGCACATATGATTGGAAATAAACCATATGACAAGTGAGTATATATATGTGTGTGTGTATATATATATATATATATATATATATCTGAAATGATGAATCTAATTGTGAATTTGAAATGAGACATAATGTTGAATTAATTCTTGATCAGATTCATCAATCCAGCGGAAAACAGAGGAGTTGCTATGCTTGCTCTGGGCGAGGGATGGCACAATTATCATCATACATTCCCCTGGGACTACAAAACATCTGAGCTTGGATTTTACTCGATGAATTTAACAACCGCTTTAGTGGACTTGTTTGCAAAAATCGGCTGGGCGTACGATTTGAAGACCGTTCCAAACCAAGTGGTGAAGAATAGAGTTGAAAGAACTGGTGACGGATCTCATGGTCTCTGGGGTTGGGGCGATCAAGACATCACGCAACAATGCAGAAGTCAGACCATCATCCTCAACCAACAAACATCCTAATATCAGCTGTGATCAAACTGTTTAATAGTTTATTATTATCTTTTATTAGAAAAAATTCATCAGCTTGGCGAATCAATTTATAAAACATAATCAAAATTACTTCAACTGCAAGTAAAACAAAAATGGATATGCACTGTTTTGTGAATGCGTAAATACAAACATGACACACGATTGTGATATATAAATATGTATGCGTGAAAAAAGAATATCATTTCTGCATGAACACAAGTGTGTCATCATCGCGATATGATTGTGCGAATGTGCCTGGTGCATTAAACGTGTGAAGACTTGATTTAAGTTAGTAATGAAATTAGATGCATCAGATATAAATATATCGATCATCAGGTTATTCCAAATATTCTGCATAATAGATTAAAGTTATGTAGAACAATGATGGGACTTGAATTATTCTTTTCAACATTCATCGGATTTTTATGTGAATTAATTATTATCTATAGGTAATATTATACCTATAGATATTTTCTTTTTTTTTTTTTTTTTCTTTCAACTGTAATATCATTATTTTTTTTTTTTTTTTTTTTTTTTTTATGTACTCTGCTTATAGTTTATTATTTTCACGAATATTCGGTAATGTGTCACGTAATTCGTAATAGTATAGATTTAATGCGCAAATTTTTTACACTACAGTGTAACCTTTTTCATTACAAATTTCCTTCTTTGTATTGTTTCAATTTCGCTTCACCTACTGAGTTGCACACGGTTCGACACAAAATAATGAAGCGTGCCTCTAGATGATACATGTAACATTTTTTTTTTTTTCATTTAGTTGCATTCAAATTTGATAATTTCAATTTTTTCAACAGTATAAATGAACATTGACACATAAAAATTAAAACATTTCAAGTAACTGACAATGAGTTTTTGCACTCCGTCAAAATGCCAACCACTCCTCACGTTGCAACTTGTTTACTTCCGAAACATTGTAACGAAATGGGTAACACTGTACATACTTTGAATTGTAGTAAAATGAAATAATGTTTTTTTTTATATAAAAATTAATTTATTTCAAAATCATAATAATGTTGTTTAAAATTTATTATTCCCCAGCACCAACAAGCGCAAATAGCTGCAAAATTCGGCATATCAGATTGCGTTTGAAACTAATGACGTCATGTGACACTAAATTGACCAACACGTCTCTTATAGAGAAAAAAGAATTGCAGACTGCGTTGATTAATTGATTGACTTATAACTTTTGACACTGGTTCCCTTAATCATGATAATTTTTAGTTTGGTTTCCCATTTTAATCCTATATAAATAGATTAGCTTCATCTTTTGAACGGACTTGAAAATTTAAAATCTCAGTGCATATATAGTCTAGAAATAAATTTTGATTACATTTTGGTGCAAGCTCTTATTTTATTTTTTAAAAAATACATACGTTAATGTTCAGTAATATAAAATGTCCACAAAAAATATTGACAAAATGAAGCGAATATTATGTAAAAAATGGCCGGGCCTCCTTCAAAGTTATTTTTTGTTTTGAATTATATTATTTATAATAATAATATTCTCATACAAATTCGCGCAAGAGTTTACCTGTTGTGCTTAAAACAAAAACTCGACAGAGATGATACGGCAGGAACTAAAGGACACATCAGACAAAAACGTTTGCAGTATATCAGACATATATTATTTTGGTCAATTTTGGTCTTTGTTCATTATAATATTTGGTATAGAATAAACAACATTTTGAATTTTATGAAAATAAACTGACATGATTTTATTATTGAAAAATAACGTTTTCACCACTTGGATTATTTATTATATCCCTTTTCAGATATATTCAAGTTTTATGTGTGAGAATCTGTGTGCATGTACGTTTGAAATACTTGAATTTTTTTAATATCATTTTTATATAAACACACCAAAAGTTGGAAATTAAATCTAAATAAAAATAGAGCACCCTAATGACTATTTATTTATCCTGAGTCTACGTTAAGTCTTGATTGGCTCAAAACCCTTGTTTGATTTTAATGCAAATCTCGTCATAGCGTGCGATAAAAGGTACGCCGTAGCGTCTTAAAATTCGGTTGGACTTTAACGCCCGTAAAAACGCACCTTTACAAACTCACATATTTTAACACATTGGCGCTTAAATTCAATGTGACAGAGTTATTCAAGTTAAAATCTAATGAATTAATCTCATCAATTTTACATATATTTTATATATATTATATATATGATGAAAAAAAATTATCGATGACATTGTCTTTGTGAATAATATTTTAATTTTGTTTAGTTCCTTATATAAATCTATGCGCTTTTGCCATAGATAATTATGCACACAATTCGCGTGTATAATAAAAAATATAGTAATATACTGGTGTTTAAGTTGAAATCAACTTATTAATATAGAGTTGTAATATAAGAGTTTAAATGGAAATGATTAGTATTATTATTAAAAATAAAAAATAATAATAGATGGTAATAGTATAATAAATAAATAATTAGAGTTATTGTGGCGGGTTAAAGAAAACGATGCCGAAGAGGAGAAAAAGAAGAAGGAGAATAAGTATATAGGGAAGAATGGAGAGGCGGAGAAGCAAGCGGGTGATAAGGAATGTTATCCCGGTATTGGGACCAAGAGATATTTATCGTGGCTCGCGATGAGAAGACGAGAGAGCTGAGCCATTTCTCATTGAGTGAGTGAGTGAGTGAGTGAGTAAGTTAGTTAGTTAGTTAGTTAGTTGGCTGCAGCGCGCGGGACGAGTTGGATCGAGTATATAGTAGTGGATTGTCTGCTTTTTTGTTTCCCTCGTTGGTTGTTGTCTTTTTGACAAAATGACGTTCTGAGCGGTGAAATAAAGCGGCGAATAAAATATAATAAAGATAGAGAGAATAAAAGAAGAAAAGTAGGAGTGATTTTTGCGCGAGTGCTGCACACAAGCATCAGTGGTCAAGTCGAAAACGTTGGATAATATGCGGCGGGCCACGATAGCCCTAGCCTCGGTTGCGATCACTCTGTTGCTGTTGCTCGCTCCCTCGATCAGCGCCAGACACCGTCGTCGCACTGGCACCGGCCATAAGCCCTCTGGTGACATTTCCCTTTGGATCGACCGCCAGCAAATTAAAATGTTTAGCGGTAAGCCATCACGTACAATCATTTTTTCTCACATCAAATTTTACTCCAATATAATAAATAATCAATTATCTATTATTTATTATTAATTGTATTATGGTATACTCTGACAAAAGACCGACCGATTATTTTATTTATATAGTATTACGTTGCAACAATCAAACTTTTAATTTTTTAACAAATTCGGTTCATCAGTCGGCTTATTAGCCAAATTTATATAATTATACATTTTTCAACTGACCTATTGCTCTCATATCAATCACACCCGTGACAATTCAAAACTTGTATCATTTTGAAACATCAATAACTAATAATAATGTACCTAAATGTTATAATGTATAAAGAAATGGCATTTTTCAGGTTTGGAAATGGAGATTTACGCAATCACGGAAGGTAAAGTCTTGTCTTATCTGTTAGATCCAGAGTTGGAAAGTAAACTGCCAATTATTCCTAGTGAATTGTCATATGTGAATTTCACTTGGAAGTCTGGTGAAAAGAAATATTACTACAATTTCTTTAGATTAGAATCGTGCGACGAATCGATACTCAAGACACCTTCTATTACAATCAAACAAAGAGGACGTGTCCCCAAGAGGCCGAAAGGTAATAAGCAACAATATATAGTTGTGAAATTCATGTCATGTGCATATGATAAAATGAATTGTAATTTCATCGCAGAATTCAGCGTTTTGCTGCCATGTTCAGGCAACAATTCTGGCATCGTACAATTTGGAATCGGTTTGACCGTAGAAACTCGCAAGGGAAAATCGCTAAATGGAACTCCCTTACACCTCAACCTTAGAAAAGAATGCGCCGTGCGCGGTGAGTGCGTCAGTCGCGCCCACGATCATCACTTCCCGACACACACTCACAGTTCTGTATCATGGTCAATAATATAATTTTTGTGCATGCGCTAGCCTTCTTATTTAAAAAAAAAAACAATAAACAAAACGTTTTGCACACTAAACATTGTTGTGAAACAATTTTTTTTTTTTTTTTTTTTTTTCATCAATTTCATCAAATGCTGCGGCATCATGTATTTTATTATTAAAATATGAAAAAACCAAAAACAAAAAAATTAAAACTATACAAGAAAAAGTTATTTAAAATGTAAAAAAAAAAAAGAAAAAAAAAAAAAAAAAAAAAAAAAAAAAAAAAAAAAAAAAAAAAAAAAAAAAAAAAAAAACAACAACAATATTCAAGTTGAATTTTCAATAATGTGCAATGTAATAAAATTTAATGAATAGTTTGAAATTGTTGGACAAAATTGAGTTTCGATAAAGTTCATCTTTTACAGAATCAAGCCCGGGGCCATGTCCGGATGGTTACCTGGGTCCACCGCACTGCAAAAAAGCATTATGCTACCCGAAATGTATGAACGGAGGGAATTGCACAGCACCAGGGGTCTGCTCATGTCCGACAGGATTTCAAGGACCAAATTGCGAAGGAGGTACTAATGATTACAATAATCATAATCATAACAATAATAAATAATAATTATTATTTGATATAATGTACAAGATGAGATTAGACGACTTTGGATAAGGCAATAGCAGTTTTGCAGGCACATTTGATGACGCCTGAAAGCGCTTGATAAAATGGGGCTTGTTCGGCGCCCAATTGCAGACCCGTGTCGTGATGTTCTTGTTCCTCATCCCGAAATTGTTGGATCGTCTGCATGAGTTGTTTGTCGAGTTGCTGACCGGTTGCCATGATTGCCCTTAGTTGATCATTGTAATGCTCAACGATGACAGTTTCTACAGCAACTGTGCAAGCCATCGCAGCTTTTTCTCCCATGAGTGCGGTCGCCGCACCCAGCAAGTAGCCAGCAGTATTCCAAATTGGAAGTAGAGCCGTGGGCCTAGCACGATGCTTTCTCAGCAGTTGCTCGAATTTAGCACGATGTTGCTTTTCTTGTTCCCACATGTGTTTTATTGTTGGGCCCATCGATGAATTGCCTTGCAACATCAATTTTTCTTTATTCATTTCATCAAATCATACAATATCAAATTGTATCTTTTTTTTTCTGCCATTCATCATCATCATCATGTCATTCTTACCCAAAACAGCCATTTGTCCTGCATAAATTCGGTCGGCTCCCATTTCACCGGCATGGTCCACTCGAAGAATTGCATCCAGCAACTTGCCTTCTTTTGTCGTTGACGTCGCTGCTGCTGTATTAATCAATCGTGCTCCACGTATGCTCATCTCTCTAGACAACAAATAAATGTATAAATTCAAACATTTAGCACATTCCCTGTTCAAGCGACCCAAAACTGCATGGGTGAGAAGACGGCAGAATAGTGCGTGTTTCACAACATTTCAGAAGCATTGGCACGCGTTTGTTTGCGCCAAATGTTTGATTGTGTGTAATGGAGGGGATATAGCCGTGCAGGGAATGTGTTAAATAATTCCATCAGTTATTCATCACCAAAAGAATCAAGTATAGTAATTATGAATTTGTTTTCATATATATGTATATATAATATATATATATTTTTTTAATTCAGGTATTTGTACAGAAAAATGTTTGAATGGAGGAAAATGCGTGCAAAAGGACACTTGCGAATGCTCGAAAGGATATTTTGGATTGCGATGTGAATTTTGTAAATATCATTTTTATTCTATTCTTCTCTCACTTTTCATTTTCAAAGTTAAATTAATGATGTTTTGTTTTATTTTAAAGCTAAATGTGTAATTCCTTGTCTAAACGGTGGAAAGTGTAAAGGTAACAATATTTGTCGCTGCCCGCCAGGATTCAAGGGCGATCATTGCGAAATCGGTCGGCGTTCGCCTCAGCGTTCGACTTGCACGCAAGCATGCAGAAATGGAACTTGCCAGCCCGACAACACGTGTCTCTGCGAACCAGGGTGGTTTGGCAAGTTGTGCAATAAAAACAAACCTTGGGCTTGAGTGATTTCTCATTTTGCCGTTTTTTTTCAATGTATATTACGTTTTCTTTGCTTTGAAAAACAATCAAAACCCTGATGACGCGCATCATGCAATTGTGATCAAAAAGTAGAGTAGACTTTTATTATTATTATTATTATTATTATTATTTTATTATTATTCTAAACTAATAAGATATAGACTTGTGACAAACGAAAGACTTGTGCTTTGTTATACTGACTAATTTTACATTTGCGTAATACGTCAAAGACGTTAATTTTAATACTTCATTACAGATGTGATATGTAAAGCTGTTTTATACATTTATTATTACGTCTTATTGTTATTTTTATTAAAGATATCGAAATTTTTCAAACCTCGTATTTTCGATATTGTCAATGACCTGCTTTCTTGTTTTTGTTTGTTTGTTTGTTTTTTTTAAGAATTCTTTCATATCGGATGGAAAATGTTAATTATCTTTTCAGTACAATTTTTATACGAGTTGATAGAATTTTTGATGGAAAATAAATATCGTAAATATCAGAAGGTTAGTGATGACGTTTAAAAGCCAACATCTGATTTTCAAACATATGGCGAGTAGATGATGAATTTAAATCAAGTCAAAAATCCATGTAGAAAATCAATAGAATACAGTTATACTGAAGTGTAGACAGTTGTGTGGAACCAGATGCCGGTCAAGATTTAAAAGTTCTACCTGCATACTTAATTGTTTTTCATTAAAATATATGGCGACGTTAAGCTTTTGTCCAGGTGTCGATGTGTCGTGTAAGGATAGGTTTGGTAGTGTTCAACAACTATTTATAATTATGACCATACAAGGACATTTGTGAATAAAGTTGTCAACTTTAGCAACATTTGTTGACAATAATGATAATACCGAAAACGATACAACTAAATGATTTAATAAATAAAATATTTAAAACATTGTTATCAATCTTATGATTACAAAAAAATATGCACTTGGCAAAATTTTTAATATTTGTAATAATGTTATATATATGTACGAGGAAACATGATTGTTAAATCAAAGGATCATTTCATACATTTGGTGTTACGGGGATGCATGGTGACGGCAAAGTGGCCTGACTGTGCGTGTGGCGGTAAAAAAATAAACACACTCACATTCTTATAGACAGAGAGAGAGAGAGAGAAAGAGAGAGAGGGAGAGAGAGAGGGATATACGGGGGTGAAAAGAGGATATTATTTGGAAGAAAAGCGAGAGAGGAGAGCAGCCGGCACGACAACTTACAATTTATGAGAGACGGTAGCAGCGATACGAGGCGGTGGAATAGTAACTCGCTGCAACATGTTGAAAATAGTGTTTTGTGTTGATTGAATGGCGTCTCAGAATTTGATAGAGTCGCTGCGGCGGCGGATGTCGGCCATGATGTCTATGTCAGCCATTGGTGTATGTCAGCCAATCAGAGTGACAGAGGTTAATATGCGAAGCCGCGCGAGTGTCGCCGATGGTGTTGGTGTTTGGGCTGAATCGCGGCCAGATTGTGCTATGAAAAGGTAAGCGACGAGTTTGTGCGGAACGGATGAGGGCTCGGGTGCGCGGTTGTTGCGTCGCGATCGCGCGGAACGGCCTCGAATCGGGATCGTCTGCTGGGACGGCACGGCAGCGCGCAGGCTCGCTCAAGATGGCCGGATGATGCTGCGCGTGGTGCGCGCGTACCTTTTCACAAGCGACGCGATGTCGATCGATAATGTGGTTGTTGTCGTCGTCGTCGTCGTCGCCGTCGCCGCCGCCGCCGCCGCCGCCACCACAAGCGCGAGTTGCCGCCGCCACAATGGCGGACTGCACGCGTGTCCTCAGCGTCGCGACGTCGAACCGCGCGTGTCAATTAAACGACGACGCCCAAACATAGGTTAATAGAAAACAAAAATCTCTTGTGCGCGACGTTTTCGGTGTATTCTAGCTCGACGCGACACCAAAAGTGTGTGTGTCCTGCGACAAAATTCGCGCGCGTGGTGCGTACGCAGCTCTCATGCACTGGGCTTGCTCCATAAACGTCGCGCACCGGGTTCGCGTCGCGCTCGGCGATGCGCTAGAGCCCACGACGCGACTTCCACTTCGAAACCAAAAACCGCAAGCGCGACGCCACGCCGACGCCGAGCCCTCGTGCGCCTCTCTCTCTTTCTCTCTCTCATTCTTCTCCTTTTCGTCATCCTATTATACTACTCTGATTCTCACACCTTCAGTTTCTTGATAAAAACAATTTGTTCTCTACATGCATTCCTATTATTCATTTTTCTATCCCCAAACTACAAAATTCAATGTTTCTTCCAAATTCTTGTCCGTTTCAATCGACCCTATATATGATGCAACCTCTAGTCTTTTTCTTTCTGTTTATTTATTTTATTTATTTATTTATTTTATTTTTTTTATAACTTGACAATTTCAGCGTTTCCCTTTAGTATTTTTCTACAAACTATTATGCTACTCAGTCTTTAACAGATATTTTATTGATTTCTGTTTGTTTTCGTGTCACATTGACAGCTGCTGCTGCTGCTGCTGCTGCTTACTTCTACTACCCCCACTCATATTATCATTTCTTTCATTTTTTTTTCTTCGTCAAAAGTGTCTACCTTTTTTTTTCAGTTTATCATAATTATTTTTGTAAACAACTGTAAAACGTCAATTTCATGACCCTTGGACAATTATTTTTGATTCCATATTATTCTCTCGTTTGTATCACTTGTTGTTTTCTTTATGCCCAATTTGTTTAATATAATGATTTCCAGTTAATTCACTGTGCACATTTAATGTATTTAATATATATAATTATATTACATTTATATGAATCATCGACTTGAAAGCAGCAAGTTAACTGATATTCGATTAACAGATATCGGCGGCATTTTTAAAATGCTTATACATATTGCACAGCAATATTGCAAAAAAAAAAAAAAGAAAAGAAAATAATGTGTATGGGTCTGAGTCTTGTATGATTGTACAAGTTGATAGTTATAGATTACTAAAATATGGATATGAGAAATGAACCAAGTTTGTTGTTTACAGGTTTGCCGGTTGCAACTACAGTATAGTGGCAAATTGAATAAAAAGTCAGAAAGTTGAGAAAATGATGGAAAGTCTAGCGAATAGCGAAGGTGTCATTGAAAGGGTTGAACGTATAGACAGGATGGATCGTATCTCAGATGACGATGAAGATCATAGTACGGAATCTGAAGCTTTTGAGGAGGGCGACTTGTTGTCGGCTGCCATGGACGATGACGTCACGGCCCAGCTCGCTGCTGCAGGTTGGCAATTCAAAAACGCTAATGGTGATTTCCGTTTTTTTGCTTGTTTCTTTTTTTCATTTAATTTTAATTTCTCCAATTCTTTTCTCAAGTTCAATTATACAATCCACAACTTTATTTGTTGTCTTATACAAAAGAATCAATTTAGGTTCAAAAATAAATTTTGTACAATTGACCTTGAGGTCAAAATAGATTTCCTAATGGTGTTTAACTTAGACACTTCAAAAGGTATGACCAATCGTGATGATTTCAAGTAAAAAAATTGAAGTCATCTTTTCGTCCTCGTTTTTTATGCACTCATTTTTATTATATTTTATAATTTGCTATTTTTATCGTGTGGCTTGTGTCGTCAGTTTGTGTGTGTTTCTATATTAACATTTGTATTCATTATTATTATTATGATTTATTTTATATACAATTTTATATGTAGTTTATAATTTGATTTCAAGTATACCATAATATAAAGGTTGATTTGTTTAAAGCAAGTCGTATGATTAACACTTCGTTATATCGTTTTGCAACAATTTAATAGCAATAGTGATATCATTACTGTATCGAGATTTTTGAAGTGTTTAAAGAAAATATGTGTGTTTGAATCATCAGAATATCACATAAAAACTTGATCCAGAGATGAAAGTTGTATACAATAAGCATTTTCAATATTAGTAATAAGATTATTTGTAGCATACAAGTTTATTTATATTTTAGTTCGATTTTGCACGTTCAAGTATTACATTATAAAGCTGGCTTTATATATTTGTAGTGTGTTTAAAAAATACTCGTACGCAGTATATTGTTTTTGCCATTGTAAACCTGATAAAAAATTTAAAATCACAAATTTCACTGGAAATGAAAATCAAAATAAAATATGATTGATCAGATATACATTGGCTTATCTTACAAATCAAAATACACACACACAGACACACTATGTACAGTGAATGAAAGTGATTGTGTTTTCAAAGCACAGTTGACTTGATTTTATTTGTGTGTGTGTATGTGTGTGTGCGTATACGTATAGACAAATGTATATTATATGGAATAAAAATGAAAATGATTGTGGTATAGGCCCAGTTGGAGTAGCGGCTGCTGCAGCAATTGTATCAGCAAAAAAACGAAAAAGGCCGCATAGCTTTGAAACAAATCCAAGTATAAGAAAAAGACAACAAAACAGACTTTTAAGAAAACTTCGAGTAAGTACAAAAAAATTGAAATAAAACCAAACTAATTGATACGAGAAAAGAAAAGTTGAGTTACATGAA
Source organism: Trissolcus japonicus (assembly GCA_030522925.1). Classification (NCBI taxonomy): domain Eukaryota; kingdom Metazoa; phylum Arthropoda; class Insecta; order Hymenoptera; family Scelionidae; genus Trissolcus; species Trissolcus japonicus. The sequence continues at coordinate 34,249 of JAPYZS010001249.1, read as the reverse complement.
CAATTTTGGATTTTGCAGCAAACTATAGACGAATTTACAACACGCGTAGGACAGCAAGCAGTAGTGCTTGTGGCGACGCCTGGAAAACCAAATAGTAGTTATAAGGTGTTTGGAGCAAAGCCTCTGGAAGATGTGGTGAAAAATTTACGGGGTACAATAATGGACGAACTGGAGAACGCGCTTGCGCAACAAGCGCCACCACCTGTGCAAGAAGATCCGTCGCTGTACGAGTTGCCTCCGTTGATCATCGACGGTATCCCAACACCAGTCGAAAAAATGACCCAAGCACAGTTGAGGGCATTCATCCCTCTGATGCTGAAATATTCGACAGGTCGAGGCAAACCGGGCTGGGGACGAGAAAGCACTAGACCGCCTTGGTGGCCTAAAGAATTGCCCTGGGCTAATGTGCGAATGGATGCTCGATCCGAAGATGAGAAACAGAAGGTTTGTTCCTACCAACATTCTTTTTGTATGTCATCAAAACGCTGTATAACACAATTAATCTTTTTCTTATTCTTTTCATCCAGATATCTTGGACTCACGCGTTGAGGCAAATAGTCATAAACTGCTACAAATTTCATGGTAGAGATGATCTTTTGCCAGCGTTTAGTGAAGAAGATGACAAGTCCAACATTCTACTACAGCAAGCAGGAGCGCACATCTCGCCACTGAGTCAGGGCCAAGGCTCGCAACAGACGGTGGGAGTTGTTAGGATCAACAGCACCGGATCATCTAAGGGAAACTCATCACCAACCCAAATTATTGCAACGTCACCCTCAGCTCTTGCCACTGCCACTCACGTGGGAGTGGACGGAGTACGCAAAATCATTATTCTCATTCGAACCGAAACATTTTATTTTTATTCTATTATTATTATTATTATTATTATTATTATTATTATTATTATTATTATTATTAAGCCAGTTTCATTCAATTTGTTTTTCGATAAAAGTTTCGCTCATCAACTCTTATGTCTTTTTTTCAAATGGCTCATAAAAGCTGTATTATTTTTAGTCAACCTCCCCCGCCTCATATTTTTTATTCATAGTATATTTGCTGAAAACGTAAAATAACTTGATTCAATCTATTTGGTTCTTTTGGTGTTTAGTTTCCCTTATTTGAGTTTTATCCTGGTGTTGTATCTAACGTAAAGGACAACGAAACATTTTAAAACATGAAATTGTTTAATTTTGCAAATTAGATGACGCAGTATCCAACGACAGTGCTGCAGACCATTGCAAATCCAGATGGCACAATGTCATTAATTCACGTGGATCCAAGTAATCCTATCATCACTCTCCCTGATGGAACTACTGCCCAGGTGCAAGGCGTTGCTACGGTAACTTTATCTATATATCAACAATATTACATGTCTAATCAGTTACTAATGTTTCTTATTGTTGATACAGATCCACACGAGCCAAGGTGAAGTACAAACTCTTGCTGAAGTAGCAAGTGGGTCGGAGGGAACAAGCGTAGCCGTCGACTTGAACAGCGTCACAGAAGCAACTCTGGGTCAAGATGGCCAAATCATTCTCACTGGAGAAGATGGACATGGTAAAACAGTTTTCTATAGGCTCTGCACCGTCGCCGGCCAGGAACTACTTGAGCAATGATTCGTTTAGACGTTTCAGCATTATTTATTATTTTGCATGTCTTATGCGATGCTCGATTCACTTGTGACTCCCACTGATTTTGTTATGCAAACTATGTATAATGTGCATTCATTAAACCTTAGTTTTTTTTTTATTCCAATTTTTTTTCCATCTAGTTTTTTTTCTTTTTCTAATCAACTTGAAGAATCCATAGCAACTTTGATAATTAAGCTCTTAGTTGTGTGTTGTGGTCAAGCCCTTTTGCCATTTTGTTAGGGTTACTTGGATATTCAACAATTATCCAACTTTTTATCATTTTATAAATGTTCTTAACAACATTTTGAGTTTGCTGCGTAAAAAAATTAGAGATTGACTAGTCAACCATCAGTAAAAACAAACAAAACATTCAATCACATTAGTAGCTGTTTCTTATAATCTTATTTGTTTGTTTGTTTGTTTTTTTTTTATTTAAGGTTTTCATAAAAAAAGATTGATTTGTGGCTTTTAAGTTGATGAAATTAAATCAATGTAATCCTCAACAGCTGTGATATTTACGGTTTCAATCAAGGAATATTGATAAACTACACAAATGCTGTTAGATTTACAGTGTAATCAAACTACATATAATATAACCAAAAAAAAAAAATTGAAAAACGTTGCAGTTATGTACATAATGGGACCATACACGGTCTATTCAAAGATGAATGTAATAATAATAATAAAGTATCATAACATACAGTGAAGTGAAAGCATGGATTCTTAGTAACAAGTTTTGATGATTTGTGAGTCCGAATATCAGTTGAGATGTCAGTGTTTTATTATTATATATTATATAATTAATTATTATAATTATATATACTATTAATTTTGGTTATGCACATCAGAAAAAAAAATAAAAGTTGTACATAGAGCATTTTTGTTGATGTTTTATTCTTATTTGATATTTAACATCTAATGTTTGTTTTGTCAATTCTATTGTTGTTGAACAAATGAAATGTAAATTTTTTGTGAAAAATAGTACACTGTAATTATTATTTATTTGTTTATGATTCATTATTATTTTTTGAGTTTTAGTTCGTAAATTTTTAATCGTTGTAAAATTGTGCACAATTTGTCCAAAAATACATAATGATTGATGATGGATTTTGTTAAATGATGAAAAAGTATCGATTGATAATTATAAACTTAGTTAACGAACGTCATTTGATTATTTATTAATTATTATATTAGGAGATTCTAATAGATCAATAATTGATATATCTTTATAATATTGAAAGCTTGAATTGAACTGTCAGTTATGTTGTCAAATAAATTAGTGTCTCTATAATAAGAGACTATGTTGAAATAAATTGAACAAGTAAGTAAAGATAAATAGTCGAATATAAAAAAAGAAAAAAAAAAAAAAAAAAAAAAAAAAAAAAAAAAATAAAAAAAAAAAAAAAAAAAAAAAAAAAAAAAAAAAAAAAAAAAAAAAAAAAAAAAAAAAAGCAGGCCTGCATTGAGGCGAGACACCGGACGTTTGTAATGTTACAGGCTATCCAGTGTCGGTATCGGGGGTGATCACAGTGCCAGTATCAGCGAGCATGTATCAAACGATGGTTGCTAATATCCAGAGTGATGGGACGATGCAGGTGATGACACCGATGGTGCAGGTGCCAAAAGTCGAACCTGGAAATGGCGAGACCAGCATTGAAACTGTGCAAATCCAAAGTCACCCGATGACCATGATTAATGCTGCTGGCGAGCCTCAAGTACTTCAGGTGATCTCTTTGAAGGACGCCAATGTCCTTACCAAGGCGATGCAAACTGAGACGGTCAAAGAAGAAGATGGCCAGCAGCAGCAAACTGTCTCTAGTCCGGAATAAACCTCACTCTGCTGTCACCACCGCCACTCATCCAATCACCACTCTTATTTTTATTCATATATAAACAAAAATCAGTCATTCTAAACTTGTTTTTATTTAGAGATGATGAGAATCATCACGTTGGCGATTGGATGTTTCGCGGACTGTAGAAAGATTAGTCAAACATACGTACAGTTCACTAGTACATTTGTCAAAAGATCGAGTCGCGCGTTCTTTTGATCTTTCGAATTAGAACTTAGTCAGTGTTTAATTATTAATTAATTAATATGAATAAAGTGTGAATATACATATGGACAAGAAACAACGTCGGACACTGTTTCGACCCAGGCTTTTAAACATATACTTTCTAGTCGAACTTGAACAATGTTTGATATATCTGTTTTGTTGTAATGTATCACAAAATTTTTATATGATGAGACGACGAAACCATCATTCATCATCTTTCAGTCATTGTTCAAATTTTCAATAATTTTATCATTGTATTGTAAACAACTGCAACGCCAAAATTTAAACTAAATAGTGAGATTGCTTTATTTTATTTATTGTATTGAGTTATAGAGTAAGAGTGTTTATATAAGAAACAATCAATTATGTTTTCATTACGACAAGTCCGCACCGTTTTGTTTTCATACTAGACCATTTCTTCAAGAAATATTGTTTGCTGTTGTTTAATTGAAAAATAATATTCAAACTTTGAATCCAAAAATTACGCATTTATAATGATATAAGTTAACATTTAAAGTGTTAATGGAGGTAAGATTTTATAGTATAGCATTGTATACTAGCGTCACTACATAGAAATACAATGACACGGCGCGGCGTACAACAAGTTAGACGTCTCGGAATAAGAGAAACTCTTTTTTTAAATAAGCGCTCAGCGTTTTAAAAGTGTTTTTCTTCTTTCGATCCATCCAATTATTTAGTTCTATCATGTCAACTTGTTTAAATTGCATCTCTGATGACCAAGTACGAATGGCACTGCAGTGTCTCCTTTTTACGAGTCAAATAAAATAAAAATATCGGTTCTTTCAAATCGCGTTAGAATTATTTAAATTTCATCTGCTGATGTCAAGGACAATTGTTCTAATTATTATTATTATTACTCATTTTTTGTAATAATGAATAATATTATATCGTGCCATTTTGCATTAAATTAAATGTATAAAAAGATGTAGTTTGAATGTATGATGATTCACGTTTATTTATGACTCTAAATGTCTGACAGGTACAAACGTAGGATTAACAACAACAACAACAACAACAACAATAATAATAATAATAACAATAATAATAATAATAATAAATAATAATATAACGAAAACGCGCTCTAATCAGATTCAAAGTTTGTATATATGTTTGTATACATTTTAAATTGTAACAAAAATTTTGCAAACAAGGAACAATGGAGAACAAACGATATGCATTGATATAATATCTAAATTTAGGTTTAAGTGAAATTTGTGTGACTTACTCTAGTATTAATGTGCATATTGTTTCAATGTGTTACATATTGATTTTCATTTTGTTTTAATGACTTTTGTTGTTCACAAAACTGTATCAAGCATTGCATCATGGTAAAATACACAATTGTATCACACATTTCTGAACACAATAATATATCAGAGTAACATTGAAAAATTTGTTAACGATCGAAACAAAAATATAAACACGAAGCTGATTGTACAACAATGTCTTAATCGTACAAACATGTTCAAATTTTGTATATGAAAATTGATTTTTGTGTGCAATAATAATAATAATACTAATTTATCTTATTTGAAAGTCAGAATTATAAGTTGTAAGAAATGGATTACCAGTAAACAAATGTTTGCTTTTTGCGACTTACATCATTGTTATGTTGTTTTATGATTATACTTATATATATATATATAGCTGAACGCGTAGGCAAACTGGGATGAAACATTTTCGATGACTTATATATAGTAAGGGAATTATAACGATTATAGAATGTTACAACGTGTAAAGTGTCAACAGAACTTTATCTATAATCTGCGTAAAATGTAATGTAATTTGTAAATATTTCATCATTGTACTTTGCTCGTAAGCTTTGATTATTTTTATGTGAAAACAGTGAATTCTTATTGAAAAAGAATCTTATTAAGAATGATACAAAAATTAAGATGAAAAAAAAAAAACAAAAAAATTAAAATACAGTATATACATATCAAATGTTTCATTTCTTTACATAACAAACAAAAACAAAATAATGAGCACTGCATTGATTGGATAGGTCATTTTATTTCGCATTGTTCAACGCTTACACTCTCATGGATTTGGTTCGAAGAAAAATTTAATCTACCAACAAAATGCATGTTTATTTCTTTGCTAATTAAATTGAACTAACGATTGTTTATATAATAGTGTTTGATAGGATGGAATTTGTTACATGTCGAAAACAGATTGTAGAGCTAGTTCTGGTTTATCATATCCAAGTTCTTCGGGAGTGTTGATGCCGAGCTCATCAAGAGTCGGTCTGATTTCTTGCATGATGTACGGCCAGAATTCGTTGACTTTGTCGCCACATTTGTCCTTCATCGATTCCAAGAATCTAGTTGTTAATGCATAATCATTGAGACGTCTGCAGGCTCTCAGCGCGGAACAGATAATTTTTGGATCAGCTACGCAATCGCAATCTGAAAATAAACTCAATTTTAATTGCTTGAATTAACTTATATATTCATTTTTTGTTTGCTCATCATTATTTGGTAGATGAATGGAAAAAACAAATGAACCTACTGGCCAATTCGTTCATGGCCTTGCGGATTTCCCAGTGATCGATGTCAGGACGATTAAAGTAATTGATGAATCTCTGATCGAACTCTTCGTCAGTTTCCTGTACACCGTGTGAATGTCTAACTTGGCTGAGTGCGGTCGATGCTCGAGTCGTTGTCACAGCTCTGCCAACGACCATAGCCCTCAAGGGTTTCGCCATTAAACGAAACATGTCGTCTTACTTTTTTATAAACACAGCCTTCCACAATCAATGATGTTTTCAATTAATTTTCCACTAACACGAAAAATTGATTGCATAAACGCCACCAACCTTAATCTCTCAAGACCCTCGTCACACTTCTGTGTGCTGCACGTTAAACCGAGATTCTTCGTTAGTTCATGTGTATCGCCGCTGTCAATCGTTAGCGCTAGTTCATATGTCTCTTTTTTGAAAATTATATTATTCAATCAAAATAACTACCAGCTTTTGTTTATTAATTAAAATTTTTAATATAGTACATTCAATCAATTGTCATAATTTCAATGTTGTATAAATGAAAGATATGATGTTATGCGTTGCATTACCGCGAACAGCACAGCAGCAGCGGTGGCTGTACTATGAATTGATAAAAGAGTTCCGCCAAAATAAATGTTGAACAATTTTGACGTTGGACTTGTTATATAACCCTGCATCAATATGATTTTTCATTTACGTATATGTTTGTTTTTTTCATTATATATAATTAAATAAAAATGTTAAATGAGATGAGAGAGTGAGAGAGAAAGAGATTTGGGTTGCGATTTGCGAACGCGAATCAAGAGAGCGCGTTGTGTGGTGGTGTGCCGCGCGCGACCTTTGGCATCTAGATGCGAACAAAATTGTCGGTCGGCTCTCTCGCCGAACAAGCTTAGTTACGGTGCGCGACGCGTCACAGTTGCATACGTGGCAAACGTGAAACGGGCGCCGCACTAGCTCGGGTTGTACGATAGGCGTGGTGTCGATCTGGATGATACATTTGTCCACAGTAGTCGAATGCCATGCCAACGTATACTATCTGCAGCAGCCTCCATTTCGCTCGGCGCACATGAGAGCACCTTTTTTTTTTAGTCCGCTGCGATATCATATAACGTCAATTTAACAAGTAAGTTATCATCAGCAGCAGTTCACGCTTCTTCCAATAATCATCACACAAATGACAGTTCAATCTTGAAATACTTTGCGATCAATTTTTAATAATCAAATGCAAGCAGTCATTCATCTTTATGATAACGTTCATTTTAACATTGTTGTCCTTGCCGGCGCATTGCTTTGCATTGCACCAGCTTGTCAGCATTGGTCACGCTTGTTGCGCGCCTCTTTGCTCAACGCGACAAGTTCAACGACACCGTCGCGTGTGCCTTTTTTTCTCTCTCTCTCTCTTTTTTCCTCGTAATTTAATTACATTACCATATGTGTCCTATATATTTTCTAAATAGCCTTTGTAAATAACTTATGTATGTAACTAGTATCCCTCTGTTATGCCGGCCTAAATCCGCACCTTTTATTACAAAAGTGTTGCGCTCGTGTGTTTCATTTCTACACTCTGTGTATACTCCATTTTGTAAATCGCTTCAATTTTAGCACTTGTCAATCACAGACGCTCATCATCATCATCATCATCATCATTTCAATGTTATTTCACAACTCTTTCGTTATCATTCATATTTATTATTTTTTCATATATACTATATACATTATATAATTCTAGCAGGTTATAATGGATACACCATCACCATCACTCTGCGCGCGGCTTTATCATCTCTCTCTCTCTCTCTTTCTCTCTCTCATCATCGCTTCTTATATTCTGTCGAAAGCTTTCATGCCACGTACAATTTTGTACAACAAGTCATTTTTTGTTGTTGTAATTGTAATTTAATTGCTCTTCCATTTATTGAATGACTGAAAAATAAAAACGACTTATATTGTATGATTGTTAGCTCAAAGTGGTCACTATCATGGATATATATATTTTTATTTTTATTATATTTATTATTTATTGTACCATGTAATTTAGGAGAAATTGACTGAAACCTTTTTTCAATTGCCTAATCATCATACGCTACCACCATATTGTCTGCGGCAACATTATCATATATAACTCTCAGCACAAAATCATTCAGTTTAATTCATAATACATAATTGAATTGATACAATTTTGAAAACATATATTTTTAGAGGTGCTGAACAGATAAGATGGATTTAGAAACAGGACTGATGAGTGTGGGTGCAGTGGTCTTCTCGGCCATTGTCATTTTTGTGATTTCTATGTTTGGCATTAAAGAGACATCCTATGAGGAGGCCATTGCAGAACAGCGTCGTGTACCTGATGAACTTCTGTTCGGTAATTACTATTGTCTTTTTTCTTATATAGGAAAATAATAAACAGAATGTGAGATACATTTTCATTGCAGGCAAAAAGGACAAGGTGAAGGAGAAGAAATATAAAAATAAAGCCGGAAAAAAATCGAAGGACAAAAAGGAGGAAAAAGAAGACAGGGAGGAGAAACCGGAACATATTCAATTTGAACCGGTTGCTCAAATTTTGGCTCCAGAAACCGCGCCACAGGCAAGTTGTTGTTGTTAGATGAAACTTTTTTTTTTTTTAATAAATAAACAAGTCTGCAAATGCAAATTAATTTTGATAAAATATCCTCTGTTGACACAGGAATCTGTGAAAGGAAATAAAAAGAAAGGGAAAGCTGAAAAAGTAAAGCCTATTCTTTTAAATAAAGATGAACCTGTCGTCGTTGCTTCTGAAGCAGACTTGCAACCGTCGCAAATTGAAAGTAATCATTTTGATGTGATACAGCCGAAGGATGAATTTGAATTGATAACAAGTCACATTGTAAGTTGATTCAATTGATTTGATATTTATGAATATTATAAAAATTGGTAACTGACTGATTCAACCTTGTGTTGTTATTTTTGTCATCATTAGAAGGAAAATATTGGCGTTACCACGAGTCAGGTAGAGTCGTTGGTAGTAAAACAGTCGCCGAAGCACACACCAACAAAATCAAAGAAAATTAAGCAGGAGTCTACGAAGAAAGAGGAGGAGAACAAGGAATCCGATGGTAGCGTGTCCAATCATCATCATCATCATCATCATCACCAGCAGCAGCAGCAGCATCAACAGCAAAATGAAGGGACTGCGAAAGAAGTTTCAAAAAAATCAAAAAAGAAGAACAATTTTCTGGCACAAATTGGTGAATAATAAATATTTATGATATAGATTATACGGGTTAAATGGATAGAAAAAAGAAACAAAAATATTGTTGCAGGTGGTGATGCTGATGGTATCAACATGTCTTTGTTATCGCCCCTGGTACAAAAAGCCGAATTGTCCCGTTCTGAGATTCAGATTTTGATTGATCAGCTGTTGAATAAACAACTGGATAACCCAACTGAGTACTCAGAGTGGACTGAAGGTCGCACTGATCCGGTAATAAAGTTGAAGAAACAGCTCGCAGAGAAGGAGAAAGCCTTGGCCGAGCAGAATGAGGCGAGCACTGCGTTCTCGCTCAAGTTGAAAGAGCTGCGCGCGGAATACAATTCAGAGAGATCACGGTTAACCGCGAGCGTGAGGCAACTGGAGGAGTCGCTGAACGGGAAGCTGATGGAAGTTCAGACCCTGCACACCAGGATGCAACACATACTTGAGAGTCACGCTGCCGAAAAACAGGGTTTCTCTCGACAAATTGAGCAGCTGCAGGCTAAGGTCAACGAGGACGCCGCTATCATCCACAAGATGCAAGAGGACCAGGGCCAGACCCAAGGACACATGCAACAGGAACTCCTTGCTCAGAGGAAGCAGCTCGAAGTGCAATTCGCACAGATGCGCGAGACCGAAAATAGTCTTAAGGTGCAACTTGCTCAAAAGCACGCCGAAGTTCAGGAGTTACAGAACCTCAATATGACGGTCACCCAGGACTTGCAGGCCACTTGTGAAAGCAGCAGTGCCGAAATTGAGGCTCACCGTCAGGAGATTGCCATCTTGCAGGAACAGCTTATGCATTCCGAGGGACAATTGCAACATTACGAAGAGTCCGCCGAAAGAATGCAGGACGTCATCAGGCAGCTCGAGGTAAGTCCAATTTTTCTTATTCATTTTATCATTTATATATTAGTTACATTTTTTATTTTACCCCCCACCGAATTAATATCTGACCAGTTGTTTGTCCAAAAACAACAAGTACCATTTATTGTTTCATCATTTTTAAGTTTACATACTTTTGTGACGTCGGTATGGAAATGTACGTGAGTATATTTGATATATCGTTCAAATTTTTTTAACAGTGTATAACACAAACACACAAGCTATAGAGTATCCTTCACACCTTGGTATAAATATGAAACAAAGTCACCACATAATTATAATGTTAATAACAATCATGATTATCATACTAATAAATAATGATACTGAATACCGACTATTTCAATGTTATATATATATGTCACCAAAATTCTATTTCAGCATACATGTTCATTATTATGTTATTAGTTGATAATTTCAATGGCTCCATCATAATTGGACTGCACTTTATTGTCAAAAAAAAAATATATATATATAAATGCAATCAGACATTGATGATGATGATGATGACGAATGCCTAATGTTTTTCTAATACAGGAATCACGTCGCGCTCAAAATGAGATGGATCATCGGCTCAAGAGTGTGCACCGTCACGAACAAGAGTTGCAGAAACAAATCAGCTCGTTGCAGAGTGAATTGAGCGTAGCACAGGCCGAAGCTGCAGACGTGGCTCGAGTTAAAGCCGAATTAACCAAGATTCAAGCAGAGGTGAGTTCGTCCCAATCGGAAACGCAAATGAAGACAGCTGAGCTCGTGACTGTCAAATCAGCGCTCCATGACAAGGAAGAGGAACTCAACAAAATGAGCGCGCAACTCCAAAAATCGCTCGCAGAAATTAACAAGCTCATGCAAGAAAAGTCGGCATTGAAGAAGGCTCAGGAGGATTGCACGCAGGCACAAAACCAGGTGGCTCAACTTAAAGATCAACTCAAAAATGTTCAGAAAGAATTGTCCAATACTCAAGAAGAACTCGCCAAGGTATTTAGATATCATATTATAATATGTACGAGATATTGTTTGTTGTGTTTGTATCAAATATACATAATTTTTCTTTGTTCTTTCAGCTCAATCACGCGAATGTGTCACAAAAATTGATTGACAGCGAAGGAGTAGCAAGATCAAACTTGCTTGATGCCCGTGAAAACGGCGTTGAAGGCGGCAAGTCACAAAACTTGAACACCCAAATTCTCGAGTACACAAAAACGTAAGTTTAATCCATTTACAAGTAACTATAAAAGAACCAATTAAACTGTTTGTATAATCACTTGTTGTTATTCAAACAGGATATCAAAGAAAGAGGATGAGCTCAAAGTCTTGAGAACTGACTTGACGCACAAGGAACTCGAAATTAATCGACTTAATTCGCAGATGGAAAATCTGAGAAGTGATGTGAATAGTAAAAATAGCATTGCGCAAAGATTGCGCGATGATCTGGAGGCTGAACGGGAGAAAAATTTGGCAAGTTACTGAGATAGCCATAATAAACAGAAAACTAACATGTTATATGTATAGACAAATGAGTATTAATTTAATTATTATTTATTTATAGGGCGAAATAGAAAAGATTAAGGTAGAAGAGCAAAATGCAACTAAAGCACTGTTGCGTAGGATATTCCCGAACATTGACGTTCAAGAACAATTGTATGACGAGTGGATAAACACGTTCGTTGAAAAGGCACGTGCAGTAGTTGCCTCTGTCAAACAAGACAACAATATTGAAGTCAATGCATCTGAATTGGAAGAACAAAACAAAAATTTGCAAGCTTTGGTCTCGCATTACAAGAGAATCATCGAAGAAACGGTATTTTAACACATTAATATGCTACTAGTTTTTCATGCTCAAGTTTGTTTACATCGGTCTTATTAAATCTATTGTACATTTTCAGGAGGGTATGCTGAATAAGTTACAAAATCATATAGAATCAGAAGAGGAGCGATGGCAAACGCAACTGTGGCAAAAGGAACAAGAAATATCTACTCTTAGGACAGAAATTCTTAATGTTCAAGAAAAGACTGCAACGATTGAAGACGTGTGTATAAAGAAATAGACAAGCAACAAAATACCATGTGAAACACTATAAAAACACACACATAAGAATGAAATCAAGTAATCAACATTTCCAAATAAACATGTGTTCGAAAACTTGTATACATGCATGGATATTTATAATGACAAAGTGAATACGATAAGTAATTAGCGTGACGACAGATGAAGGCCCATTAATCTATATTGATGCGTTTTTTAATCAGCGGCAGAGGCGTCATTGTTAATGGAATTTACGAATAATTGTTTATTATGTAATAGTATGCTCATTTGAAGAAAATAATAATAATAATAAAAATAATAATAATAATAATAATAATGTAATGATGATGATGATGATGATGAATGAAAAAGAAATTATAGATTGAAGTTGTTGACAATAAGCAAAAATGCAATAAAATTTATTATTATTGTTACAGATTTAATTTCTATACGAAGAGAAACGACGAATTATAGTAATTATTGAGTTGTTATGATTTATCGATACATGAATAATTGAGAGGGCAGAGATACAGACAAAGGCGTGCTATTAATTTTAAATGCAGTCAAATTCACACGTGCGTTGAAAGAATTTGTTTTTTTTTTGTTTTTTTTTCATAAGACTTAATTAGTGATTAAGTTTATGCAATTTTATACGCGAGTCATAAAATATTGTATTTCACAAAATTGTCACAATTTCAAATAGATATTCTCGTAATGTATTCATTTTTTATGAGTGAACTGACGACTTTAAGTAGTGATACAGTTTTTTTACGTATATTATCAATATCAATACCATCATGAAAAAAAGTCATTTCCGTTTACAACTAAATTTTATATCAAATTAGTTTGAAATGTTTTGTTTTTTATATCTATATACATAAGTTTCTAATATTATAATTTTAATTGAAAATTCAAATTAAATTATCCGTACAGAATTTTGAAATTAATCGCAATGTTATTTCACTGTTAATTTTCTATATTCAAATAATGTTTCATTTGCATCTGTTATTTTAATGTAATAGATTTTTAACATGTAATAATGTTTAAGCGATATACAGTGTGTGGTTTAAAGGTTTGATTCTATAGTTAGGGATGAATATTTGTACGTTTATTAATTAATATATAATTTTACAATAAAATGAAACTACAAACACCGCTTGAAATGAAACATTTTCAGTTAGCTCATTATTATTTGTTAATATAAAATGATATTAAATTTATATTATTGTTGTTATTATTATTTTTTTTTGACTATTTTTTAAGTTCGACAAATTTAGGCTACTCGAACTTTTGGTCAAGTCGGTTAATAAGTAATAACGACAAGTAGTAGAGTTTCGAACCACGTCGATTGTATATGGTGCAGTTTAAATATGTTAAAATATGCTTGATAATCTTTATTTTCTGGATTTTTTTAGTTATTTTTGCCAAAAAAGATAATTTTAAGAAATTTATATCTTTATTTTGGCTTAATTTTTGTGTTTTCCACATAATTGTCCTCGATAACAGTTCTTTTGCAATTATATTTTTGTTATTTTTGCAACCTTACCATCAGCCGGTATTGCAATGTCCGGCGATGCAACAATCACACACGTACACACAAAAGTTGATCAATCACCCATCAAACATAATTATTAGTATTACAAGAAAGTAAACAAACACCAGAGATGCAACAAACGGATATTTTGATACAAGAAATAGAAGGGATAGACGATTATCTAGGACCTACATTCAGGTATGCGAATAGGTGAATAGTAAATAATGTAAATAATAAATGATAAGTGATTGAAAGATGGAAAGATTTGAGGTTACATAGATACTGGATATTGGATTTGGGGGTTGAGTGTGAGAGATAATGACGGGTGCTTGTACGCAGATGCGGGGTAGATGTGCGCGCAATACAAGGAGGTAGTAATTTTTCGGAGCACCATGTCAGCTCAGCAGCATGTTTCGCTTGTCGCTGCTCCGAAACACGAGCACCTGTTAATGGAAATAGAATCATCTGATACAAGTTGCTTTGGCCTTGTCATCAGGTATTCTGTCGATAAACAACAAACCCGATTTCGTTTTAATCGTTCCGTTTTCTAGTTTGTTGTTTTTTCATTTGCTTCCCAATAGGCTGCCCCCCCCCATCTCTCTCTCTCTCTCTCTGTCTCTCTCCACACGGCTTATTTTCTCTTAGATTCTTAGCTATATTATTTCGTATATTTGCCGTTATGCTCGTCGTCGTCGTCGTCATCATCATATGAATAAGTAGAACTTGTTGGTATTCACATTTGATTTGTTCATTTCAATTTTGGGAGTGTAAACATGAAATGTGACATGAAATTGTTGTGATTGAATTCATTAAACATTTTTCAGAGCAATTTACGATGGCCAAGAACATGAAAAGTTTATGGAGAAACTCAACGAGCGTGTTAAAAGTCATGACAAGGATATTGAAAGGATGTGCAACCACCACTACCAGGGATTCATTGACTCAATCCGAGAATTGCTTCAAGTTCGAACGCAAGCACAGCAGCTCAATGTAGTCTATTAATCAATCATCATCATCATCATATATAATAATTTGAATGATAATTTATATATTGTGCATGGTTTTAGACGGAAATTCTCGAGCTGGACAAACGAATAAACGCGTCAACAAACAAAGTTTTGGACAAGAAGGAAGAGTTAGTGAAAGCGAGAAAAGTCGAGAGCAACATGGCAGCGGCTGTTGACAGCCTTACCATGTGTTTGCCAATCCTTGCAGCCTACACAAAACTGCAACGTCAGCTCAAGGATAAGAGATATTATCCAGCTCTGAAAACTTTGGAACAATTGGAACACCAGGATTTGCCCAAAGTCACAAATTATAGATTTGCGTCGCAGATCACGCAACAGATTCCTCAGTGAGTAGTACATAGTTATTTCTATTTATTTGGACAATTTTGTAAACATTCGTTTGTAGGATACGTGAAAATATCAAGGATGCTTCCATGTCAGATTTGAGGGATTTTCTGGAAAATATTCGCAAATATTCTCCCAAAATTGGTCAAGTTGCCATGAAACATGTAAGAAATGAAATGTTTTGTACCGAGGTGGTTGTAATTGAATGATTAACACATATGTTTGTTGTTGATACAGACCGCCGAACAATTAGAGAACGAAGCAAAAATAATAGGTCGAAAACAAAAGAAATTATTGGCAGAGCTTTCGACTGAATCCACTGAGGAAGAACTCAGCGCCCAGGATCTGATGGATTTCAGTCCAGTATATCGGTGTATGCATATCTACACTGTATTGCGCGAAGGCGAGACGTTCAAATCATATTACAGACAGCAGCGACAGCAACAAGCTAGATTGGTTCTGCAACCACCTATCAATATGGTTCGTACAAAACACTTTCATTATACAATTTAATGCAATACAACATTTATTTCATTTGTCTCAATACATTTTTTAGCATGAAAGCATAGTCGGGTACCAATCATACGTGCAGGGAATTGTAGGCTTCTTCGTTGTTGAAGATCATATACTCAACACTGGCAACGGATTGACCACACGCTCATATTTAGAAGAGCTCTGGTCCATGGCTTTATCCAAAATTGTCAATGCTCTCAGGACCAACTCGGTATATTATTATTATTATTATTATTATTATTTATCGGTATATCGTACAACAGTAATGATAAATAATTATCAAATTATTTTCAATGAAACAGGCGTATTGTACCGATGCAACTCTCATTTTGAAAATCAAAAACCTCATCATGCTGTTTAATACAACCCTAAGAGTGAGATTAGCAACTTATTTTTGATCATTCAATTAAAGAGAAAGCAATTTTTGGTATTAGGTGACAATGATGTTTGTTTTAGAATTATGGCTACCCGGTTGGTCAGTTATGGGAGCTGCTACAGGAAATTCGTGTTCATTACAACGAAGTGTTGATGCAACATTGGGTCCAAGTGTTTCGCGACATTTTGGATAACGATAATTTTATGCCAATACAAGTGGCTTCCCAAATTGAGTACGATCAAATTGTTAGCTCGTTTCCATATTACGACGAGCAGTTGCTCAAAGCTGATTTCCCAAAACGTTTCCCATTCTCGGCTATGGTTCCAAAAGTTTACCAACAAGTCAAGGAGTTTATCTACGCATGCCTCAAATTTTCCGAGGATTTGAATTTAACTCAAACCGAGATCGACGAGATGATTTGTAAATCTACCAACTTGTTATTAACCAGAACGTTCAGTGGCTGCTTGTCGTCTTTATTTCGCAAGCCTTCACTTGCCTTGTTACAAGTTGTACAAATAATCATAAACACTGGTTATCTTGAAAATTCAACCAAATATTTGGAAGAATTTGTATCTAATATCACAGGGTAGGTGTGCTGGACACAACAATACGCATAGTACATCACTCAAATTAAATCTCTTCTCTTCTTCTTCATTAGGACCACTCATGAGGGACAACTAAGCAGCGGAAGTGTAAAATCAGCCATGTTTAGAGTAGCTAGAGATGACGCGGAGAAACAAATATGCGAGAAACTCAAGGAGAAGCTGGACGAATTTTTAGAATTAGAAAATTACGATTGGAATTTAGCGGAACCACAGGGACATGCTTCGGGGTTTATCACAGACCTCATTGCATTTTTGCAGAGCACGTTTACGTGCTTTACCAATTTGCCAGTAATAAAGATGAATAATCATAGAGCTCTGTGATCTATATAACCACTTTTATTTTTACAATTTGACAATGTAAAATCTGTCTTCTGACTTTAGGACGAAGTCGCTCAAGTGGCTTGCAAATCAGCATGTCAACATATAGCAAATGCCATACTCAACATTTTAATATCAGACGATGTCAAACAAATTTCCCTGGGCGCTTTGCAGCAGGTGAATTTGGATACGATTCAATGTGAACGTGAGCTGCCATTCAATTCTTTTTTTTTTTTTTTTTTTTTTTTTTTTTTTTTTTCAATCATTATTATTTTCTATAGAAATTTATTTTTTACGCTCAAGTATTTCTTCTTTATAGAATTTGCAGCTTCCGAACCAGTATCGGGCTTACTCGAAGGCACTTTATTAAAGTATTTTGCTCAGTTGAGACAGCTATTAGATTTATTCATGAGTTGGGATTGGTCGGTCTACTTTCATGACTATGGCAGCGATTCAGGAAAATACAGTCTGGTCACACCGAATATGGCCATTTTGTTATTAGAGAAGTCAGTTGCACGTACTTTTAGTATATTACAACAACAAATATCGCGTAACAACACTTTTAAACTTTATTTTTGTTCATTACAGGTTACGAGAAGCAGATAAAAAGACAGTTTTTTCAGTCTTAAAAAAGAGTGAGAGGGATAAGAAAAAACTACTTGAAACAGTATTGAAACAATTGCGGCAACTAGCACAAACAGCGCAACAATAATGATATGAAAATAAATTTTTTTTTAAATGTATTTTCATGTACGTGATTGGAATGATTGTATAGAATATCAACTGTTATTTTTCAATCTCAATGTATATTTCAAAGAATATAATATAAAAGCTATAATTAAAACGTTATTTATCATTTCAATAATTTATGATATTTTCAAATATATGTCTGAGATGTGTAATTGATTATGATGCAGAAAATGACAAATAATGGAGGAGAACCATATAGCAGCGATCAAGTCATCAGGGTTCACCTTTCTAATCCTTGTGAACAAAATTATTCTAATACACATATTTGTATCATTAAGTTGATTATGACTACAAAATTTATTCTCAATAGTTTAATGCCGAAAGAAAAAAATACCCCTGGAATGTGAAACAAAATTAATTACAGGTATATGAGAGTGTCTCGCTGAATAACGTTAGACACTTTTATTACAAATAATAAATAATGTTTTAATTTCACTTAAGTCATTTTTTTATTATTATTTTTGCCTGTCGCAAATAACAGTGGATGTCGTACAATTCGTGATGTAGCTTGCCTGATTCCGTGTTGATATACTGCCATGAAAAGTCCACTTTCTACGGCTTTTCTAGTAAAATATCAATCTGGTGTTTCCTTTCAATGATGTGGGTTCGATTTGGTTTGCATTTTGACGATCTATCAGAGTTGACCTGACGATCTGACCTGATAAAGTGACGATGTAGCAGAAAAAAAACATAATGTACTCATTACAAAAATATATCTTCAATTGTGCGGATGGTGGCAACAACCTTTGCCTCCAACTCAAGATTTCAACTTGCACCCGCAACAAAAAGACACATTTTTGTAACCTTTTCATAACAATGTACTAAAATTCATCATATAATTGAAATGAAATGAGACATGCACAAATCATGTAGTTGTTTTGTCATACACTTGAATGTCACTCTTTAAATTTCCATAATCTTCTGAATGTGCACTAAATTCTGTGTCTACAATATGAGAGAGAAATAAAAAGTTTAATAATGATTAAAAAAGAAAAAAAAATGGATAACTCATTATCAATGAAAATCTTGTAGCAATAGAGTCTCGTATGCTATCAATTAAGAAATGAAGAAATGCGTAAATCTGATATTTAGATATGCGTTGGTAAAGTTGTCAAATCAAGAGTCAAGACTTTACTTTCCAAGCAATCGCCGACCTGTAAAAATATCATCTTATTGAATTCAAGATTAATTTTGCAAGTATTAATTAAATTATTTATATGTTTCATATTTACGTCTGGACAAATTCCTATCAAAGCATCTGCATGCGAATAAAATTCTTCCTTCAAAGAAATGACAATTGTCTGAAGAGAATGTGTTTTGTCTCGTATGTAGCTCGCCACTTTTCCAATATTCGTATTATCCAACGCAGCATCGATTTCGTCCAGAACAAAAAATGGAGCAGGTTGGAAACTAAAAATTGCACTCATACAATAGGTCTGTTCACCAATTAACTGTACGAAATGATGATGAAATGAATTTGAATGAAAAGTTTACCTGTGTATGGCAAACAAAAGTGCCAAAGCAGCAACAGTTTTTTCTCCACCGGATAAGTTCGACATGGGCTGGAATCGTTTTCCTGGTGCAACGCAGTTGTAGTTTATGCCATCCAAATAAGGTTCCTCTGGATTTTCAGGTCCAAGGAATGCTTGAGCTGACTGATTTTTCGCCAAGCTCTGCAAACAAAGTCCGATTGATTTATTAAGTCAACATTGTATTTTCATTATAATACAAAAAAAATGCATCTCTCACCTTGTAAATAGGATCAATTTGATTAGCAACGTGTTCAAAGCAAGCCATGAATCGATCATGTCTATCTTTCTTGACTTTTTCGAATTGAGTTTTCACTTTCTTGGCCTTTTTTCGAGACTGTTCAAATTCTTCATTGGTCTCCTGTAACTTTTCCTTAGCCAAGTATAATTTTTGAATAGCCTAAAAATTAATCAAAAAAGTTGATCGCTTCATTGTTACACTTAAAAATGGTTGTAAAGTTAAAATTCAATAAATAATATAAAAAGAAACCTTCATGTTGGGCGCTTGAATACGCTGAATCATGTTCTGAAGATCATTGATGGATTTATTCAACTTGTCCAAAGTTTTCTTGAAATCGTCCTCGTCCACGTCTTTCAAATGCTCACTCAAGAGCGAATAATCAATTGTTATCCGACTCTCACGCTCCTGTTGTTGTTGGGAACTCACATTTGAGTCTGTCGTTTCATTGATACCTTCTCCTGCGATATCCTCCATGTTTCCGTGAAGCATGGGAACAGCAATATCCTCCATCTAAGCAATCAAGTGAATCATTTTCATATAAATCAACATATTTACAAGCTTTTTATATATATACATAAAATTATATATACCTTGCAATGCATCAAGATGGCATGTCGCTCATTTTTTCTTTGCTCAATTTTATTTTCAATGCTGTTCTGTTGTTTCTGCGAAGCCTGAATATCCTTTGCAATAGATCCAACTTCCCTTCGACATTTACCAATTTCCTCTTCTTTTGAATCGACTTCCATCTTTTTAGCAGTGCGTTGTGATTTTAGCTCTTCCATCTGTCTCTCGTCGTGTTCGATTTCTTGTTTCTGATTTGCTTCTAATTGTTTCGCAGACTCTAGTTTGTCCTCGGCGTCTTGTACAGCACGCTCCCAACGCAAAACGTTACCTACAAAAACCATTGGCTTCAAATTTATAATAACATTTAATTTGTATTGTTCAAACAAATTGATAATATCTCACTTTCAGTATCTCTTTGTCTTTCAAAATCCAGCTGGTTGATGATTCTGTTACATTGATTTTCAAACTCCATCCTTTTCTTTGCTCTTTCTTGTTGCGATCTACATATAACAATGTGGTATATATTAGTTCAAAAAAAAATATATATATATAAATAACAATAATAATAATCAAAACGAAAGAACGAAAAATAAAAAAATAAGAAATGATTGGATGGTTATTTATTAAACTTGCCTGAGTGTAACGGAACTACTGACTGTAGGATATAAGGAAGAGGAACCATTATCACTAAGTAAGGGAATAAAATAAATATGAAACATTAATTAGACCTAAACATAACCGAAACACAATGTTTCAGCTTTGTCAAGGCTAAATAATGGCAAACACAAAAAATGAAAAGAAAAAAAAAACTTTGTGCAGTAAATTTTTCATAACAAATAAACCATGAAATGGATGGAAAATGAATTTCAAACTTTTACATGTTATTACAAACAAATAGAAAAAATAATATAAAAGTTTAGATAAAGGAACGGTGAATAATAAATAATAAATACGAAAACGTCAAACTACTTACCTTAACTCTCTTTCTTCATACTGTCGAATATTTTTAACGCCAATTTGTTCGCAAAAACTGGCAAAAACGTCATCCTCAACGTTGTTCATTTTCTCTTTGATGTTCTGAATTTGTTGATCCCTTTCAGACATTGTTTTTTCTATCGCACTGATTTTTGGCTATATAATTCATATATTAGTAAACATTTTATAGATTGTTTAATAATAACAACAAATGGAAGAAGAGTATTTTATACTAACGTCAAATTTGTTAAGCTCATTTTGAAGGGTAACAGTTTCAGCTTCATAATCGGAGATTTGTTTTATCTGAAAAATGAAATATATGACACAATGTTTTCTCGAAAAGGAAGAAAAAAAATGTTGGGTTGACAATAAGAATGAATAACTCACAGTTTGGGCCAAGTCACCCTTGTTATACTTTAATCTGGTTTCAAATCCTCGAATCTGTGAATCAACTGTATTCAATTCGGATTCTTTGCGAGATTTCTTCATCAGTTCACGTAGTTCTTCAGAAAGTTTTTCCTGTAATTAAAAAAAAAAAAAAAAAAGCAAAATTATATAAAGATAAATGAATTTAATGTACATAGGTATATAGGAGAGATGAGTTATGTACCTTTTGTGACTTGAGTTGGGACATTTGTTTTTCGTCCCAGCGTTTGGCTTTCTTGGCTAGATCTAAACTGCCTCCAGAGATGATACCGGCCTTCTGATAGAATGTTCCATCAAGAGCCACACACTAGAATCAATCGGTCATTTACTACAATTCAGCACTAATTTTGATTATTACAAATGTTGAAAAATACCAACATCATATCGAGTCTTCTTGTCCATTTCGTAGGCTACTTTATTAGCATCCTCGGGAGTTTCACAAACCAGGGCGTTATTAGTTGCAAACAAAACAGCCCGATCAATATCTTTGGGTGAGAAATGAAGCACGTCGTACAAAAGTTTAACACCTTTCGGCTCTTGGATGTTACTAAATAAAGTAAAAGCATTTTTGAACAAAGTGTAAGCAAATTGTCTACAGTTAATTGATAGGGCGAATAAAAAAAATAATAACTACCGAAGTCTTTCTTTGAGAGGTTTCGCTTGAATGTAATCCAAGGGTAAAAATGTTTCTGGCTCGAGGTAATGTTCTTTCAGATATTGGATGCACTGTCTGGCAGTTTTTTCGGTGTCAACAACAATGGCCTCCATATATTTTCCGAGCACTTTAGTGATGGCGACATTGTACCTTTTGTGTATCGGTTCGCACATGTTGTACATACGATCGTACTAAAATAAATAAATAAATTGGATAAATCGTGATTAAAAATGGCGACAAATACAACTTACCACTCCTGGAAATAGACGTTTGAAATTTTCAACAATTTCGGTCTTCTTTTTTGTGCGAGACACCTCGTGCTTGTCAACTTTGGCGTCGCCCAATTGTTCAGAAATATTCTCCAGCTCATGTTGCAGGCTCTGAATTCTCTCCTTGGAAGTACCTACGTCGCACTGTAAATCGGAGCGAATCTTTTTCTGGTCTTCCAAAGCAGACTCCGAGGTGCGAATATGTTCCTCAAGCTTCTCACGTCGCTTCAATGACTCGTCGCGCATATGACTCTTCTGTTTCAGTTTGCTTTCGATCTCAGTTTTTTTTCGCCCCTCGTTGTCCAAACGATCCTGGTCAGACTTTTGCTCGCGATTTATGGAATCGAGCATTTGCAGATATCTCGCGGATTGCTTTCCCGCCTCCTCCTTCAAACGATTGTACTCTCGCACCTACAAAATGAGAATGTATGCAAGTATGATTTCAACATGAATAACATTCAACATTGATCCAATATTATACCTGCTCATCTTCCAGCTGAACGTCCCGACCCTGGGACAAAGATTGCCCGGCGATACTCGCTTCATAAGCTGCCTTGGCTTCTTCCACCTGCTGCAACTGTTTTTGCAGCTCGTTGATGTCCTTTTTGTGCGCGTCATCTGCCTCCCGAGCCTGTACAAGCGATTTGCGTGCAGATTCCATCTTTTTCTGCATGTGTGCGACACGTTCCTTTGCTTTGATAAAGTGAGGTCTCTTCTTTGTAATCTCCACCTCGACTTCACGTATATCCTGCTCAATCTTTGCCAAATCACGACCAAGCTTTCCCGACTCTTTCTTTTTCTCCTTTAACACTTCCTCGGCTTTTTCGCGCTTTTTTTCAATCTTTTCTGTCTCATGTTGCTTCTTCTTCAGAGCAACTTCCAGTTTTTCGATATCCCTCTCGTTGTGATACAACCGAAATAGCTGCAGCTCAACTTGTTTCTCTCCCTGTGAACAAGTTTTTATACAACATTTTATATGTACTGTCCTCCACACATATTATATCAACATAAGATAACAACTCTCACATGTTCTTCCTTTAATCGTTGGTATTTTTCAGCTTCTTCCTTTTCCAGTTTAGCTTCTTTTCTCTCAGCAGCTATACCCTTTTTCTTTTGATAAGAAAACTGCGTCTCTTCTTCTGCTTTCAACATTTCTGCTCTCAATCTATTTTCAAACATACAAAATCATTTGAATCGTCAAACTGTCATTTGCCAAATTATCATATCTACACACCTATCATATTCAGCTTTCAGTGCGCCAGAATTACTGATTTCTTCAAACAACACTGTCCTTTCCTTTGGATTTTTCATTGCAATCGACTCAACAGCGCCTTGAAAAACCAAAAAGTTTTTCGCTTTTACATTTATTCCCAAATGTTCTAGCTCATTCAGATAAGTCTGACTCGTAACCACCTGTCAAAATTGCATTATTTATCAATTCTCGTTTTGTTGCAACTAATCAAACCAAATTATTATTATTATCGTTGACTTACGATTCCGTTTATTCTGTGCTCCGATGACGAACCTTGCACAGACCTCATAAAAGTTTTGTCACTTCCATCTTCCATCTCAAAAACTGCTGCAACAGAGGCACTGCAAACAACAACATTTTTAATTCAAAAATTGACTCTGAATTTTTCATTTATTTTTCAAAAGCGTCAAATTTGTGTATATATTGAAAAATCTTGAAACCTTCGTGAGACAGGCTGGCCAATTGAAGCCCCGTGGATGAGTTCGCTGAACCTTTTGACTCTCAAGCTGCTGGTCTTTTCTCCCATCACGAAACTGATAGCGTCCATAAAATTGGACTTGCCTACAATATTAAGAGTTAACAATGTTGATAGCATGATTGTTGGATAGTAACAGCGTCCTAACCTACCTGATCCATTTGGCCCGACAACTGCCGTAAACGACTTGAGCGGGCCGATGGTTAATTTGCCTTTATAAGACTTGAAGTTCTCAACCTCGATGTATTTCAAAAAAGCTGGCATCTTGCCTCGGCTTTTGCACACATAAACTTGATTTTTTTTATTTTTTACACTTGTTTACACTGTTTGCGCGCCAGACATGTTATGACCAGTGTTAGCAGATCGTGGGATACCAAGGGACTGATCATGATAGGGGGGAAGCAGAGACAAACAGCGCTCCTAGCGGTCGCACCGCAGGAGCGATCTTGACTTAAAGTTGAATGAGAGTAGTTGCATTTTGAGGTTAAATTTTAGGAACTGTATTTTTGTGTTTAATAACATAATATTAGATAAAAAGAAGACAAGCTAGAATGGATATAGAGAATGAAACGACATTTGTTGGATGTGAGAAAGTCTTTACTGATAGCTAATTATTATAATTACCTACAAAAATTAAATTAATTGTATAATTTGACATCTTCAGGTCAAAATAATGAACAAGACTCGCAAACATTGGAATGTTGGAGCGACGGCAACGGTGTGATTTGTAGATTGTGCGGCAAGAAGACTGACAATTATGTACCAATTTTCGGAAAAAATTATGTTGCCGAAAAAATTAGCACATGCTTACCGATTAAAGTAATGTTTTGCTTTCAATATGTAAATTAATTTTTAATTTTGTATCACCATTCAAGTACTATAATTGACTTTTTGAAAATTATTTTCTCCATCAGGTCGAGTCGGAAGACGAATTGCCCTCCAACATATGCAAACGTTGTTTTCATTGTCTCAACATAAGTTACAAACTTGTAACAAGCTGTATCAAAGTGGACAATTTACTTCGAGAAAAGTTGGGCAGTGACAAGAAGAACAACAAATTCAAGTCCGAGAGTTTGACAACTACTGGAGAAGAGCAGAGTCCTTTGATTTGCAAGAAATGCAGTATAATATTTCTTGATATCGTGTCGTTTAAAACGCATGTCAACAAGATTCATTTAGTAAGAGATGACAACAACGATGATACAGAATTGCCTAATGCAAAAAATTTAAATCAAATAGAAAATTTGATTGTTGTAAGAAAAGAAAAATACTCGCAAGCAAAATCTGTGCCAAACATAATTCGTTCGCGTAACGCTTCGAATTGTCAAAAGCAAATAATAACGACAACAAATGAGTTGAAAGAGACGACTTTGAATTTGTCTCAGAAGCCTTTTATTCCCGTTGAGTCTCAAGTGAAACTGGTCCCAATCAGTAACATTGTATCTCACTCGTCCATAACATCCAATCGAAATGTCAAAATTTTGCCAAAAAACGTTTTGGGACAGACTATTAAAATCGTGCCAGACACCGTTCAACATCATCCCATTCAAATTTTTGCCAATACCATATTACCAAACACGATGTCAGCTTCTAACCAGCAGCCGATCAAAATCATTGCGACAAAGTTTGGGACCAACAACTTGTCGTCGTCGTCGTCGTCGTCATCCTCAGGTACTCTTCAGTTCATCTCCACAGATGTTGCGATTCCGATGAACGCAAAAGTAGCCATCCCTAGGATGCCAGCTGTCACGCCGAAAAGTAGTCGTCGTGTTGTTCTGAAAGACAAGAAACAAGAGACACGACAAGTTGAAAAAAGGGATCACAATTATACTACAGCCAACAATGACAATGACAATGACAATGACAATGACAATGACAATGAATCGGACGAATTGCCTCTGCAAGATGCGCCTAC
This sequence comes from Trissolcus japonicus, assembly GCA_030522925.1. Classification (NCBI taxonomy): domain Eukaryota; kingdom Metazoa; phylum Arthropoda; class Insecta; order Hymenoptera; family Scelionidae; genus Trissolcus; species Trissolcus japonicus. The sequence goes on along the minus strand of JAPYZS010001249.1, from coordinate 8,145 downwards.
TGCCTACAGGTCGGTTTGCCACTACCACGTTCAGTGCAAGATATGCGGCATTGGGGTAGAAGATGATGACCTTCTATTAGCTCATAACAAAATTCATCAACCACAAAAGATGGGCTGCAAAGTATGCCACCAAGAGTGCGATTCTTTGTATGATTTGTACATGCACAAGAAGAGAAAACACAACGTCTACAAAAGGGTGTCTTTGAAGTTTTCATGTGAGCAGTGCGGCAAATTTTTTACCAACAGTTGGCAGTGGGAACATCACGAGGAACACAAGTGCAAGAAAAAATTTCCAATGTACCCTTGCAAATATTGTAGTTTGGGATTCACAACGAATCTTAAATTAAGACGACATCTAAGGGTGAGCCAGCTATATTTTTTAAAATGTTTCTTTTTTTTCTTGTGAAGAAACTATGTAACAAGCTAGTTTTTTGGTTTTTATAGAAACACAAAAAGGAAATGTTGGCGGATCCGGAAGTTGAGGTTTTCAAGTGCGTCGGATGTCCAAAAGTGTTTGTAGACGAAGAGTTTTATCAAAAACACAGAAACGTAGGTGGAATAATTAAATGATGTTTGTTTAGGTGAGATACAGTTATTATTTTAATCTTAGGTACACGATCCAGAGTGTTGGGATAAATACAAATGCGGCATTTGCAATCGTTCGTTTCGTGATAATGTGAGATTAAAAGAGCATCATCAATCCATTCACGAGGGCATCAAACCACACCAGTGTGATATTTGTGGTCGAACGTTCCATCGCAGATCAAACATGGTAGATACATAGAATAATTGATTATCATTATTTTTCTCTATAAATCGGATTATTTGTTTAACACAATCTACAGAAAGTACACAGAGACAAACATTTTGCCCGTAAGTGTGAGCATTGCAACGAAGGCTTCTTGAAACTGAACGAATTGATTACACACATCAAGCAAGTTCACAAGCTTGAACCAGACAGAAAACTTTTGGCAAAGAAGCAGTGCAAGAGTGGATACTACGTTTGCAGATTTTGTGGAAAAAAATTGTCAACGCATCAGTCGGTTTTAGATCATGAACGCATTCACACTGGGGAAAAGCCTCACGAGTGCAAAACATGTGGAAAAACGTTCCGGTATGACTATCTATAATTAATAAAATAATGCATCAACAACTATATATATATTATTCAATCATCTTTTCAGAACTTATACTGCTAGATGGGCTCATGTACAGAGACACAAAAAAGGTAGTTTTACCTGCGAACATTGTGGTAAAGTTTTTAGGTAAGTTAAAAATGAACAATTCATTTTGAAGCATAAAAATATTGTATTTGTATCGTTTATATACATATTCACTTGGGAATTTCAGTTACAAACAAAATTTGCTGACTCATATACTGATTCATATGCCCGTCGAGGAAAGGAAGCATCAGTGTTTGAAATGTGGTAAAAAGTTCTTGAGAAAAGGCCACTTGAACATTCATATGAGGATACATAATGGCGAACGGCCCTACACATGTGACATCTGTAACTACAGTTTCACGCAGATGGGTGACATGAAGAGGCACAAAGCAAGACATTCCAATAGCCATCATGTCAAATCTAGGAAAAGCCGCATCAAGATTTTAACCAATAATAGTCAACAATATATGCAACAGGTTGAAAATTCAGAAATGTTATACGAAAATGTGGAGCAGGTTAAAGATACCCAACACGAGATAAATGTTACGCGCCAACTGGAACAACAGAAACACAACAGTCGAGCTGTTGGGTTCATTCAAGGTGAAGATGATGATAGTGTGATTCACCAGGTCGATGAGATTCAAGAGATGAACAGTGATTTGGAATACCAAATCAATTTTATTATGAATCAAGGGGAACCAGTTGAAGAAGTCATCATTCATGAGAAAGATTGTTGAAAAGAATATTTCCCAATTTCGTCGATTCTTTTTTTTTTAATTTATCACTGCATACACTATCTATATAATTATACACAAAATTCACAAAAAATGTAAGTGTGTTCTTAAATTGTTCAAATTGATTAATATCAAGTATGGTTCACAAAGTGTTTATTTCGAAGTTGTATCTTTTATTACAAATATATATATATATATAATAATATACATATTGTTATTTTACAAAGAGAATGTTACCACTTGATAAAATAAAATATAAAATGAAAAGAGAGAGAGAGAGAGAGAGAGAGAAAACATGGCTGTTGAAAATTGATATATTTGTATCAATTAGTATTAGCGACCGTCTTTTGAAAATTGTCTATAGAGTGAATAACAACTCGTTCGAGCCTCAACATAGACTCGTCTCGGATAGTTTGTTCCTTAGTATAATCATTAATCGAACAATGATTATACCGATGTACTTGAATCAGATTCTTGGAAGCGTTTGTCACAGTTTGAGTGGGTGCGTTTAAAATTTCGTGCGGTTTACAGATGAGAACAGGCGGAGTGCTAACGGAGGGAAATGCGGAAGTGAGTTTGAAAATGTTGATCTCCTCCGATCCGGGATGTTGCGGTATACAAAAACTGGTTACATGGATGGCGTAACAGTGAGCAATCAGCCGATTCCTGTGCAGATCAAAAAGCAGATGCTCAATTTGTTCATGATACTTGGGTATAATGAAATCAGTCCATTGCATCATTGTCGAATATTTGACCACGTTCCTTGTCCTGAGCATGCAGTCTGCTTGGACCAAACTTGTCATCACATCATCTGACTTGATCTTGACAGGAAATGGGAAATTCCAAGGCACGGTTTCATAGACGAGGGTCTTTTTTGAGTTTCGTCTCATCTCGGCGTTGAACCAGCTGTCTAATCCGTAATCGTAGACAACAAAGTAGTTGACCCCAAAAACATTATGGATCGTGACAAAACTGAGCTTTGCCTCTAGGGATAAAAATCGTAGACTCGGTGTAACACAGATCGCACTCTCATTTGTGCTGTCCAATTTCTCTGGAACGGATCTCACTGCGATCATAGCTGCATCCTCCACACTGTTGTATTCAGCAAAATACTTGACTCCAATAGGCCGCTGCTTATTATTGTTCTTAGTCTCGTAATTGCAATTAAAATAATACCCTTGCATGTTCCGAGCCTGATCTTGAGAATGTTCGATCGGGCTTAAATCTACATGACCGTAAACAGTGTTGTCAGAGAAATAGACGGCGCATTGCAGAGCCAGCTTATTATTATTGTCCATCTTGCCAAATGCTATCGCGCGTACAGTATTGTAGTTGATGTTGTGAGCTGAGTAGACGTACGTGTTGTTATCCATCCTTGACCAAGCTGGAACTGGCTCGGACAGCACATGAGCAGGCTTGTCCGCTGATAAATTTGAGCAATTTGATAGTGGCTCAACTTTGATACGCGGCTCGCCAAAGTAGTTAAACACCTCCAGTACATAGTGGAGCTTGTTGTACTCGTGTCGGTAGAATAGAAATGAAACTACACTCACTATTGTTATTATCGCTAGACCTGCTTGGTAATATTTTCTCATTCTGCCATTGGATCCAAATTTATTTCATTATTTTTTCTCTCTTATTTTCATCGCGCGTTTCCACTTTTTTCTTTACAAAATAATTGTCATCCTCTGAAAGCAATACTAAATTAATTTGATAAACAAGAGAATAATAGTAATTATTATAATAATAATAATAATAATAATAATAATAATAATAATTACCGTTATTTATTTATATATTTGTATTCAAAGATCCTAACCTTCTCATCGCACACAAAATAACTTGATATTTTTTGGACAATCAAGCTTTAAACGTAAAGAGGCATAAAAATGCTCTCATAGCCATATGTCAACTGGGTACAAGTTTTGATAATCTACAACAACGATGGTTGCATTACAGAGTAAAAATTGATCATTAGACTCAATTAGACTTGTCGCAAAACTGATGAGGGTATCTCTGTCTGTTGTTTTGATATACTAGAAGGAAGCTGCCGCCACAGAAACCCAACCTCAAAATTCAAATAAGGTTCAGCCCAATATATGAACTGTTGTAATGCATTGATTAAAGGCAGCATCAAAAAATAATTAATTGCAACTCTTGATTAATGGGAAGATGTAAAAGAAGACGTAGAATCAACATAAAAAAATGAAATTGAAATTAAAATCGATAAATAAGAGTGCATAGATTTGCGCAAGCGTTAGCAGCACGGCTGGCTGCTAATAATGCTAAAGCGGAAGGAAGGAGGCGAGGAGGAGGAGCTGCTGCTGCTGCTGCTGAGAGACAGGACAAAACTTGGCCGATTCCCGACGACTCTGTTTTTACATTGTTTACTTTTAATTCCAATTGTTGTCAGTAGTCTGCTGTCGTATTACAAAATCTAAAGACGCGTGACAAATCAATTTATTTATTTTAAATGGCACATGGTAAACAACAGGCTAGGGTTTATTTAGGTTACGTGGACGAGCAGGTGACTGACAAGTACCGTAGCGAAGTGACATTCAGAACAAACAAAATCGGCGGAAAAGCGGTAAACAAACAAAGATGTGAATTGTTGACTGTATCGGAGTGTATGTATAGCAGTATTGTTTTTGCAGGACTGGCATAATGACAAGTTGGTTTCGGCGCCCGAATGCAGGTTGTGTGGACTGCAGCAGCTGTCAGTGCTGCAGATTTACGCCCCCTTGGAGAATTCGAAATATCACAGGACACTTTACATCTTTGCATGCATCAATGCCAACTGTTGGAATCAGAATGAAAGCTGGAGTTGCTTGAGGGTCCAGTCGTTGGATCAACACGAGGAGGAGCAGCTTTGCACTTCTGATTCAGTGTGCCTATCGGCGACAAGTTGGCTCGAAGACGCTGACAATTGGGGAGACTCGCTCAATGACAACGAGCAAAATGGAAACAATATGATGCTCCTCAGGCTAAGTGACAACGAATCAAATGCTTTTGATAAGGATGACGATGAATTAAATTGTGATTTTGCTCAACTTACTGTTGCTTCTGATCCTAATGCAAACAGGTAATGGCGTTATTTTATTTTCCATAATGTATTCCATTTCTCTATTTCTGTTATTTGAATCCATTTGTTCAGTCCAGCAAGTATCGAATCTCCGGTGGGGGTCGGAGCAGTTGGTCGATTAGATTCTCCACTGGCATCCGCAGAAATCGAAGGAGCAGAAGGTGAGGTTGTGTGCATAGACACACCAACCGAGCCACAATGTGATTTAATAAGCTTACTGCACCAAGTTACTCCGTTACCTATCAACTATGCAACGGACAAAACAGAACGGAGCTCCCTCTTGTTCAATGAGATTTTCATCTCGGTCGAGCCGGAATGTTTGCACGATGACGTGTCTCAGCACGTGCATGACCTCTTGTTAAAGTATCAAAAGGAAGATAAGGATTGGCTCGTCAGTACAACATCACCGCCGCCACAGGAAGAACTCAAGGCCGAATTCAATTGTGAAAAGTATGAAAAGAGTACACCCATCCATGGTGATACAACTTTTTATGAATTCGTCAGCAGAATTAAAAAAAATCCTGGACAAATTTTACGGTGAATATGAGATTCAAAATTAATTAAAACTGCGATAATTATCAAAATTATTTAGTTAAACTTGTCATTCTTCTCAATTGTTAGTTACTCGAGGGATAATAACGTCGTTCCGCTGCTGTTGTACTCGATCAGCGGTTGTGTCGGCAGGTGTCGGCACTGTGGCGAAGAAATGATATTTGAATTGCAAGTTCTACCTAGCTTGATACCAAAGCTACAACTTAATTCACAAAGTGATCAACATTTCCAACTTGAGTACGGCACGGTGCTCATTTACACTTGCGTCAGAAGCTGCTGGTCACCCACGGACTCATACCGAGAGGAGCACGTGATCGTTCAGCCGGAACGCTTTTAATATATAGTAACGTGTTCCTAGAGCATTGCGCGCTAATTTTATAGTTCTAAGTCTACCGTCCATTTTTTTCTGTTCCTCTTTATTTCTATCAATAAAATTAAATGCCATAGGAGCTAACTTGATATTTTTCAACAATCTTTAACAGTTATACGATATCAACATACTTGAGACAATTTCATTGTTATTCTGATCTGATATTGGGCTTTTTGCGAGTACTGCGATGAGCAAACATTAGTTCAGTCATTGTTTTGCAACAAAACTATGGGACGAAATGAATCTTTTACTCTTGAAAATTTAAAAAAACTGATTAGCAAAAAGTGTACATCGCGACTTAAACACATATCCATTTTTTTTTTTTTTTTTTTTTTTTTTTCATTTTGACAAAATCAAAAGGGTGCAACTGTTGAGAAGCAGAAATAGGAATTGAAGAGACGATATGGAAATTGCGAGATTATTTCCAGTCACCAAGTGCGATGAGCTTCTTCAAAAAAGTTGAAACGCACTCAATTGTAGTCATATAAACTATTAGTCAATTTCAATATAGTTTTAGATAAAACTTTGATGGTTTATGTGCCATATTCCACTACTTCCACGAAAAATTCATCTGTCGGAGAGATATTACATAAGAAGAAAAAAAACTAGATTTTTCCAATATAATTATTTTTAACAATAGCATATATGAGTAGATGTTACCTTGTTAACTGTGTCATTAATCGAAATGGGACATTTACTACATCAGCATAAATTACTTCGAGAGAAATAAATATTCAAGTTTAAAAATATTTGTCATAGTTCATTCTCGTATTTTACCCTTTTATTCTACTTATTTTGTATAGGCTGTAAGAAAATTAACGCAACAACATTCAAGTATTTGAAACAACAATGTTGTTTCTTTACTTTTAATTTACTTTGAAAATACAGCTGATGCACATCTATTCAATGTTAATGTGCTAATCAACTCTTACCATATTTTTAAAATTCACACATCACTTTTGATTAATTCACTTTTTTATAAGTATTCAATGCTGGTAAAAAGCTAAAATATAAAAGTTCAAATACTCGCGCGAGAGGACGGAAAAGAATACGCAAAAGACTAACTAGCAGCACATTATTTGGTTGGTTATTTCGTTTAGATTTTCTATTCTAAACCGATCCCGAATTTAGACAGAACTAATCAGAAAAGGTGCATTTTTGTATAAAAAAAACTCACTCGGTTCGGCGATCCAAGCGATGCAGATCGGCGCAATTTTAACAAACCTTTTTTCGTTGTTACCCCGTTGTGATCTGTTTTTCAACGATGCATCCTAAGGTCACCTTCAGCTGGCTATCAAGGTCGCCCTGAATTCGCTGGCATTGTTGTCCGAGCATCTTCCAAGTTGCCATATCCGACCCTCCTAAACTCTCCTTTCGTTAATATTGAAAATGCAACCTCATTGACAAAATGATATTGCAGATCACTTCACTTCACTATATTCAATATTTGACACTGTTGTAGTTACCTCGTATTTATTTGACACTATAAATAAACATGAAAAAAACAATTTCTCAGTTTGCGCGTTTGAACTTGTATTTTTGCCCGGTACTGGTTGGTGGGAGAACTCTCCAGCTTGCTCCAGCTTGCCGGTGCCGCCATCTTGATTGAAATGCCGCGATACGATTGCGCCGAATCGCAATTGTCGAAATCGTATATTCGTTGGCGCGAATTAGTATATTTCGTACCAGCGGGCGCGAAGAGCCACTTTGCTCCCTTGGGAGTTTCGCGAAAAGACTCGTCACGCCTACGAAAAATATAACATCAAACATGGTGGCACGAGGTGGGCACGAAATTTTGTCCTTGAGAGAATTTTCAAAAAAAAATAAATAAAAACGCGCCGACCTCTCTTGTTGACAAATATATTATCTTGTATTTTAAATTTTTTATAACATTTTTTATACTGAAGTTCTCTCCTGAGAACTCTTTGGGACTCCCGAAAAATTTACGGGACTCTTTGAGAGAGACGTCACAGTTCCTAACCCTTTGAATAGTAATAAATGAACATTTTCTTGTTTAGAAAAAAGTTTACACATTAAATGAAGTTGAAAAAACAATTAACCAGTTTTATTATTAATTCTGTTGTATTTTATTTTCAAATCAAATTAAAATTAAATTTATCAAAAAGTAACCAAATAAGGAAGATAAATAAGAACATTGATAAGCAAAAATAACTAGTTTATTATATATACATGGCAACTGTTGATAAATACATCTATATATATATATATATATATATATATATA